>JAWQFJ010006450.1:0-10000 GCA_034096865.1 Theodoxus fluviatilis | reverse complement strand
CGCCATGCACAATACAGTCATTAGTCATTAGTCAAACCGATCATTTCAAAGGTGTAACATCACTTGGGGTCAAACCAGGAGCATTTTCTGATTGGGGTATTTGCTGTCTGTACCATCCCTCTAGAATCGTTATGTTGCCAATATATTATACAAATGAACATATGGTAATGTTTTAATGAAACGAATTTATTAGCTCAACCTCTTAAAAACAAAAAAGATAATTAGTAGCCCAACTAGGCTTTTCCCTCCGCCAGAGATATTATTATCTTATAGTGTCTCTGCCTCCGCTTGTCCTCACAGCAGCGTATCATACATCCCTGCAAAGCTCGTTCTCCCTACTCTTTTCCTCAGTGTTCCTGTAGTGGAGTTTCCCGTGCAGCGTCATCTGTCTAAGAATAGAAAGCGACTCCACGACGTAAACAGACTTGGAAGTTGAACCAATCGGAAGTGCCGTACTTGCACTTGTGTGGCAATGTTTTCCAACTTTGTGTTTCATTGCAGTGTATATTCAAATGGTTGTAATCTAACAAATTTCACGATACTGACATCATTCCGGTACTATTGGAAAGCTTAACCTCTCAGCTTTAGGATGACACCATTGACTCCAAAAGTCCACAAAGCGACTTACCACCTGTTTTGTGGTGCTCAGTCACACATACTGGTATACTGGAGAATACAGTGGAATACATAAGCAAACATTGCTGTGTGCATGTGTGTGTGTGTGTGTATATGTGTGTATGTGTGCATGCGTGTGTGTGTGTGAATGTGGGTATGTATGTGTGTGTGTGTATGTATGTGTGTGAGTGTGTATGTGCGTGTATGTGTGTGTGTATGTGTGTGTATGTATGTGTGTATGTGTGTGTATGTGTGTGTGTATACATCAGTCAATTACACCGAGGCACCAGGTCGTTCTGTGTAGGCCGACAGTTCGGTTCTCTCCTAAAGTCTCGATCGTGTTTCTATTTTCTGCAGAGTTTCAACTTTGTGTGAGAATGGATGGATGGGTAGTGCCTTACGGCCTATTAGCCTTTCTAGGCTATGTAAGGCCATTAAGCACGAAAATCACCAGAACAGTTTAGAGTAAACGCAAATCAAGTAATGGTGTCGCGTATGGAGACGCGGTGGGTCAATTCTTACCCCGAACCCACTGGGGGATTGTGTAAGAAACTCTTGCCCAGACGTGACTGGAAATATGTCATGAATGATGGTCAAAATGTTCAATTCTCCTTTCATCCCATCACGTTTTGTCTTGAATATCCGTGCACATCGGCCTCTTTCATAGCCAATGAAATCAAAGCTTTTCTCGTCGTCTTGAATATGCAAATGATAGGTGAAAATCACATTTTTGAGGTTTTACACCATCAATGCTTACTTTTGAAATGTTTGGGGGGAGAGAGACGTGTACTGGTGCTAAACATGGTATGATGTCGCACTTGCCGGATAGCATTTACTTTTTCGCCGTACGAGACAGCTGTAATGCCCATTTGACACACCATTAAATTTCATAAAAAGACCCATATCGCAAGTGAAAAGGTCTTTTAAAATATGTACAAATTGTGTATATGCCACAAGAATGACTTTGAATGTAAATTGCCCCGACAGCCTTTGCTTGTAATCGCAAGTTAGAAATAGTGAGACTCGCTGCCATTCTGTCATCATGGCAAAAGTGTGTACATTATACTCTTGAATTTTGTGAGCACTGCCCAAGAAAATCAATAAACGTCCTGACTCCTCTAAGCCAAATGAGACAAACACGATGCCGCACATTTCTCGTTGTTTTGTGTGTGTCAACACCTCATCAGCGGGCTGTGTTTCGAGCACGGCATGAGGACAGCCAAACTTCGCCACGTGCTCAGCAGGAATCAGGCCGTCATGACACCTCGGGCCTCGTTCGGGAGCTGAGCCCGTGCAAGGGGCGCGGGAAGCCCCCTAATGAAGTCGGTTGCTGTCGGCAGGACGGAGGGCGACTCTGTCATCGGAACCCTCTCATTTGGAACACGCGCAGCCCTCATCGGCCACAAAAGTTGGGCGTATTTATCCCTCATTAGCCAAACAGAAATAGCACAGCGCGTCTCCCCGTCGGCTCCGCACGCGGAATGGAGCCTAAACTTTTCCGCCAACACGGGGTCGCGAAATCACCCTGCCCTCCCCTCGCCCCTCCCTTTCCCGCCTAGCTTCCCCTGCCCACAGGCCGTAATGGGGAGGCGAGTCCCACGAGCTGAGCACGACACGTCGGAAATGAGCAGCGACTGTGGTGGCCATTTTGCAGATCTGGCCTGGGGTCTGCTGTTGAGAATCGATTTGAAAGTAGTTCTCGTCACGTTTGGCCTGCCCCCTGCTTCTCGCCCCGCCAGAGGTGTCGTTGCCTTGGTGATTGTGTTGAGGTGCTTTGCACTTACCAAGACATCGCCAGTGATGGCGTCTTGCCATCTAATACAAGTGTCGTGATCTTCTGTGTGAATCAGCGCAGGTAATAATTTAATCCAAGATATTGACAACTCAAGTGTGTTTGTTTGTTTGCATATTTACTCGATTGGGATTTGTGTGTTTTTCTCTCTCTCTGTCTCTCCTCTCTCTCTCTCTCTCTCTCTCTCTCTCTCTCTCTCTCTCTCTCTCTCTCTCTCTCTCTCTCTCTCTTTCTCTCTCTCCTTTCGATCTATTTGTTAGTCATAGGAGGAACACATATGTATGCATCGGTTAAAGGTTATGTAAATATTATCTTTGGCCATTTTTGTTACTGAGATGAATTACGAAGCACTTGGAATACTTATTAAGGTGAAAAATGGTAAGAAGTTTTTCGATAAAGGTCAACCACATTTTAAAACACTTGAATATAATCTTATTTCACTCCACACTGTATATTTATTTGTCGGGAGTTGGCAAATTTTGTAACATAAAAACAAATTTATGACATTTTTAAATGTAGATATAACGTTTCGTTGTCTTCCTTTGCACAACAACATCGTTAACTAAATAAAGTTGACTTGTTTCTGTGGCTCTGTAGAGGATCGCTTGCTTCCTTACTTGAACACCTGAGTGACGTATCTCTGACAAAATACGACATATTCACGCTTTATAGTGAATGCCATGCATGTGTATGTAAGTTTTTTTTTCTCTCTCTCTCTCTCTCTCTCTTTCTTTCTTTTCTTTTTTTTTCTTTTTTTTTTGGGGGGGGGGGGGGGGGGGGCAACTGGAGAGGGTTAATGGGTGGGGGGGATGGGGAGTGGGGTTTATCTTGGCAATAGTTCTCATGACCCAGACAGTTTCGGAAACGCAATGACTATATGTCATAGTGGGAAGAGTTTGACATTGAATACTTGTTTTGTCCTAGGAGCACTCAAACTACCATGTCTTAATAATGATAATAATATAGTTTATTTACGCACATACCTTCCCTTGACAGGCAAGCTCATGGCGTTTACAATCCAAAGAATCAACACTCATACAACCGCTCAACACCATATTCCCACAAAAACTCACACACTACACACATAAACAAAACAAAAACTAAAGTCCAATAGAACAAACTATACAATATACACAGCACTTGCAGGCAAGGTCAAGTAAGGCGAAGCAGCTCATCGGGAAAGGCGGATCGGAAGAGGTGGGTCTTTAGAGCACTTTTGAACTGGGGCAAAGTGTCAGAATGACGGACTGAGAGAGGGAGACTATTCCAGATTACAGGTCCAATATAGGAGAAGGCACGCTGTCCTTGAGTTTTCTTATTACGGCGGGGGACCTTAAGCATTCTAGAGTCAGCAGCTGAGCGTAGAGATCTGGAGGGCGTGTAGACTGTAAGAATTTCTGTAAGAGCGTGTGGTGCGGTGTTGTTGATGGCCTTGAAGCACAAAGTAGCAAGTTTATAATCTATCCTCTGAGAGATGGGGAGCCAGTGAAGTGTATGTTGGAGTGGAGAGACATGGGTACGCTTGGGACATCGAAAAACTAGCGTAGCAGCGCAATTCTGAACTTTCTGGAGTTTGTTAAGCAGAGTGTCAGGGATGCCAGCGAGAAGAGAGTTTCCATAGTCGAGACGAGACAGAACAAGTAATGTAATGAGCGTTTTGGTGGCCTGCTGAGAAAGATAATGATGAATGGTACTAATTTTCCTTAACTCATAATATGCTAACTGACAGACTCTGTTGATATGAGCTCTCATTGATAGTTCATCGTCAAACATGACGCCTAAATTTCTAACAGACTGATAGAAGACGATGCCACTGTGACCAATGGTTAGTTTGAGGGCCTGATCCGATTTGCCTTCGCCGCCCACCAGGAGGGCTTCAGTGCAACAAAGAGGGGGCAAAAAGCAGCTTTCCGAGAATTAAAAGTATGTAATACATTAATCTTTATATCAGCATTTCCTGCCCAAAGGTTCCCTCAGTGATGCATTGCATTACACTAGTGTCCAGAACTCACCAGTCTAAAGTTTACTTTTGAGCTGAGTAAACTGCCACATCTGGGGCGGATGATCATGAGCTAGGTACCTACATCTGAACTGTCGTATTCGTGGTAGGAGTCTGTTGTTTCTTATTGCTAGCTTTCCGTCCTCCACCAACTTTTTGTACTCAGTCAACCACGTGTGTTGCATTGTCCTAGTTTATCGCTATCTACGTGGTGAAATGGTGATGCCTATTGAGCAGCTACTCCTTCCTGCCGAAGCACAATCACCAGGAAGTTCTAGGTCTGACTGTTAGTACGCTCCTTCTCCTAACGTCGGCTTCTTGACACCTCGAATGCGTGTGTACAAATATATACTGTTTTGACAGAGCTTATGCTGAACATTGCAAGCAAACAAGACTGGGAAAATGGCGACGCGAAAAAATACAACTGGGTGGTACTGAACACACACACACGCACGCACGCACGCACGCACACACACACACACACACACACACACACACACACACACACACACACACAGGCACACACACTGACAGCCTCACTCCCAAGAGATGGAGGAACAAGTATGAGTAGACTAGTTTGATAAAACAGTGGACAGTAAGAGGGGGTTGCTGGGAGGATGAAACAAAAATGAGGCGCGTGCACCACAGTGAGTTCGTTGAGGGGTGTGGGTGGGGGTGGGGGTGGAAGTGGGGGTGGGAGGGTGGGATGGAGGTACAGTGACGGATCACAAGTGTGGGACGGGGAAGGGGGTGGGAGAGGGAGGGGGAGAGACAGAAAGGGAGAGGAAAAGACGGGCCGGGGGAAGGAAATCGTTAGGGCTCAACAACTGCGGCCCCAGGCTCACTGATTGGAGGGGAGAGGGATCACAGACTCCCATTTGCACAAATGGCTTCCACATCTTCCGGTGGCCCCAGTCTGTCGTCCACCGTCTGCCCCAAGGTCTGGCTTAAAGGCGTCTTTGCTCACGTTTTTAAAGGCACCGTGACCAACGACCCCATTTTCACTGATCAGTCGGTTCTGAAAGTAGTATTAGCGTTTGGATATACATGTATATCTTGTGCTTCAGGTATACTACTACGCTTAGAAAGTTCAATTATTTTGAACGAAAGACCAATATTTGAATGTGATGATTGGCACTGTCTTCCATCCTCTCGGACACCACCATTTCCTCTCTCTCTCTCTCTCTCTCTCTCTCTCTCTCTCTCTCTCTCTCTCTCTCTCTCTCTATATCTATTTATATATATATCGGAGGGAGGTGGCGACTAGTGTAGAGCACGCGTTCACTTCGGCTCTGCTTATTTTACCGCTGTGAGTGAAATAAAAGCAGCACTATGCCAGTGTCTGGTTTTCCAACAGCTGAGGTACACGTGACCTCGCTGCTTGCCTCGGATGAGCTGTCCTCGTGGAAAGTGGCAGGGGAGTCTGACAGTATCGTCGTTGCGGCGGGAAGCCATTGCCCGAAAACGATACTCGCCGAGGATACTGGAGGAGAAAGCCTCCAGCACAGCTCCGACGTGACCAGCTGCGTGCACAGAGACACCAGGGCCTGGGTGAGCAGAAAACTTGTCAAAGCTGTCATGAAAATAATGCTGAAAATGCAGAGAATGTTGAATTCGACAATATTTATGTTACTGCACGTGCTTCGCGGGCCTCTACGTCATCAGTACCGCGCGTTTCGATGGCCTTGACCTTTAACCCTGCAAGCGGCACTTTGGACTCGGTAGCAGACTTAATAAGTGAGCCCAAAATCACTGTCATCGGTGATGCTGCAACGGATCAGCCGTCAACGGAGGAGCCGGAGTGGTTGAGGGACTTTGCAACACAACTAGAGGCAGCTTCTACAGCATACCAGACCACGCTGCAGGACATACCAGACCACGTTGCAGGACATACAAGACCACGCTGCAGGACATACCAGAACACGCTGCAGGACATACCAGAACACGCTGCAGGACATACCAGAACACGCTGCAGGACATACCAGAACACGCTGCAGGACATACCAGACCACGCTGCAGGACATACCAGAACACGTTGCAGGACATACCAGACCACGCTGCAGGACATACCAGACCACGCTGCAGGACATACCAGAACACGCTGCAGGACATACCAGAACACGCTGCAGGACATACCAGACCACGCTGCAGGACATACCAGAACACGCTGCAGGACATACCAGACCACGCTGCAGGACATACCAGACCACGCTGCAGGACATACCAGAACACGCTGCAGGACATACCAGAACACGCTGCAGGACATACCAGACCACGCTGCAGGACATACCAGAACACGCTGCAGGACATACCAGAACACGCTGCAGGACATACCAGAACACGCTGCAGGACATACCAGACCACGCTGCAGGACATACCAGACCACGCTGCAGGACATACCAGACCACGCTGCAGGACATACCAGAACACGCTGCAGGACATACCAGAACACGCTGCAGGACATACCAGAACACGCTGCACAATATACCAGAACATTCCGCAGGACAATTTACAGAGACTGACAAAATCCGATGAGGACGAGAGAGGAGGTCTGCAGCTCCTCGTACTTTAGATCCATCTGCCCATTACGATGAACATGTGCAAGTCACTGAAAGCACCTCTCGCAAGACATAACCTACTGAAGATATCACCAGCAATCGATTTCATCCCAATCGTCAGACACTTGATTCTTCAACTGTACCACAACCACAGCCTCCATCTTCAAGAGCTTCAAAGCAGCCGTGCGTTCAAGACGATCTACCGGTAGCCTACCGGTAGCCGAGCAACCAATGTACACTCTTGAACGACTCGTTATGACCGAACGGTAGCCAAGATGGCTTCCGCGATGCCTTCTCATCGTCGCGGATTGCGCTTCTCAACCAAATGAGTAAACCAGCAGCTGCAGACTGCTCGTTCCTTGTGGAAGCTGATGAAATACGTTAAGCTGTAGCTGTGCATGAATGCTCGGCATCGCTCGAATATAAATTTATGTCAAAACGACAGTGCTAACTTGGTGAAAGCAAGAATATTTCGATGCTCACTTCAAGGGAGATTACACAACAAACAAAGGGCTAATGTAAGATATAAGAGTTGCTTCCCTTAAAATTGTTTCGCTATCTGCCGTGGAAATGTTTGCTAACATCTTGCCCGGTAATTATTTCAGAGCAGTTATTCTTTTAAAAAAGAAAAGTACAATATCAGCCTAACTTCTTGTAACGTCTCGCATAGGCTGGGTAATAATCACAGGTCGAAATGCGTGCCACAGCGCATATTTGTGATGACGACTTTCTTCCTTTCCCCGAAGGCAGCCATTTTGGTTATACAGGCGCAACAGCGTTCCGGCGCGGTACGTACCGGTCGATACCGGTAGCCGTACCAAGTCGTTCAAGAGACGAACGGTATCATCCGGTACGTACCGGTAGGCCTCTTGAACTGGCCCCAGGTCAAACGTCAGCCGACTGCTGATGGACGCAATAGACGTTTCAGGCGTCACCGGCGGCACGGGCGGCACGGGCGGCACGGGGCACGGGCAGCATGAGAAAGACGCGAGGGAGGCCTGCAGCGAAACAAGACCAACGGTAGCAGGATGCGCGAAAGACGCGGGAAAAGCAAGCACATTGTTGGTAAATTGACAGTGACACTTTTCCCTCTCTTTGTGAGTGTTGTAACTCGCAAGACTGGGCATCAGTCTTGAACCCATTAATGTACATACCGGTTTATGTTTTCTTTGGACTTCCTCTTGTAATGGGCCAAGAGGCCTGTATAAATAAAATTGTCGTTCGTTTGTTCGTTTGCTCTTTCTCTCTCTATCTATCTTTCTCTCACCCATTCACACTCCCCCCACCTCTCTCTCTCTCTCTCTCTCTCTCTCTCTCTCTCTCTCTCTCTCTCTCTCTCTCTCTCTCTCTCTCTGTGTGGTTGTGTATGTAAATGTGTGGTTGTGTGTGTAAGTGTGTACGTATGTATGTGTGTATGCATGCGTACGTGTGTGTGTGTGGTTTGCGGAGAGGGGGGGGAGTGCGCGTTGTGTATGCGTCCGTGTGTGTGTGTGAGGTGATTTTCATGTGTGTTGGGTGCGTATCTACATATCTGTGCGTGCGTATTCGGATGTCTGTTTCTATGTGCCTTTGCTGTGTATCCATCAGCCTGTATCTGTGTCTCTCTGTCCGTCGGTCCGTTCATTTTGCCTATCTATCTTTGTGTGTGTCTGTCTGTCTGTCTGTCTCTCTCTCTCTCTCTCTCTCTCTCTCTCTCTCTCTCTCTCTCTCTGTCTCTCTCTGTGTGTGTGTGTGTGTGTGTGTGTGTGTGTGTGTGTGTGTGTGTATCTGTCTGTCTGCGTCTGTCAGTCAGTCTGTCTGTCTGTCTGTCTGTCTGTCTGTCTGTCTGTCTGTCTGTCTGTCTGTCTGTCTGTCTGTCTGTCTGTCTGTCTGTCTGTCTGTCTGTCAGTCTGTATGTCAGTGTCTGTGTGTGTGTGTGTGTGTGTGTGTGTGTGTGTGTAGTGTGTGTCTGTCTGACTGTTTGTCTGTTTCTCTGCGTGACTGTTTGTGTGTCTGTCTCTCTATCTATCTATCTATCTATCTATCTATCTATCTATCTATCTATCTATCTATCTATCTATCTATCTATCTATCTATCTATCTATCTATCTATCTGTCTGTCTGTCTGTCTGTCTGTCTGTCTGTCTGTCTGTCTGTCTGTCTGTCTGTCTGTCTGTCTGTCTGTCTGTCTGTCTGTCTGTCTGTCTGTCTGTCTGTCTGTCTGTCTGTCTGTCTGTCTGTCTGTCTGTCTGTCTGTCTGTCTGTCTGTCTGTCTGTCTGTCTGTCTGTCTGTCTGTCTGTCTGTCTGTCTGTCTGTCTGTCTGTCTGTCTGTCTGTCTGTCTGTCTGTCTGTCTGTCTGTCTGTCTGTCTGTCTGTCTGTCTGTCTGTCTGTCTGTCTGTCTGTCTGTCTGTCTGTCTGTCTGTCTGTCTGTCTGTCTGTCTGTCTGTCTGTCTGTCTGTCTGTCTGTCTGTCTGTCTGTCTGTCTGTCTGTCTGTCTGTCTGTCTGTCTGTCTGTCTGTCTGTCTGTCTGTCTGTCTATCTATCTCTCTCTCTCTCTCTCTTTACTCTCGATTTCTTTCTACTCTCTCTCTCTCTCTCTGTTCTCTCTTTCTACTCTCCCTCTCTCTTTCTTTCTACTCTTTCTCTCTTTCTACTCTCTTTCTTCTCTCTCTCTCTGTTCTCTCTCTCTCTCTCTCTTCTTTCTACTCTCTTCTCTGTATCTCTCTGTCTCTCTCTCTCTGTTTCTCTCTGTCTCTCTCTCTGTCTCTCTGTCTCTCTGTCGCTCTCTCGCTCTCTCTCTCCTGTCTTCTCTTTCTTCTCTCTCTCTCTCCTGTCTTCTCTTTCTACTCTCTCTCTCTCTCTCTCTCTCTCTCTCTCTCTCTCTCTCTCTCTCTCTCTCTCTCTCTCTCTCTCTCTCTCTCTCTCATATGCGGACTCAGTGGCTTGGACTGTCACATGTACATAGTCAGTATTTACTCCGCTTTAACCAACACCACGCCCCACAGTATCTCTCTCTCTCTCTCTCTCTCTCTCTCTCTCTCTCTCTCTCTCTCTC
>JAWQFJ010006445.1:55000-84607 GCA_034096865.1 Theodoxus fluviatilis | reverse complement strand
ATGTACGTCCTGAAGTCAACTCCTCAAGGACTGCACTGCCTCTGTCGCGCATCAACACGCGAGAAACCAGAAAATCATCAAACTTTCTTGTTCAACTCTCAAGGACTGCACTGCCTCTTTCGCGCATAAACGCGAGAACAGAAAAATCATCAAACTTCGTAATTTGTGACGCACAAGATTCCTTTCACTGTTGTACCTCAGGAGAAAATATTGTTGTTAAAAATGCTGAATTTGTTAAAAACTGTGATGACGAAGACAATGCAACGTGTGGAAAGACATTGGTATTCACTTTTCCTTACCCTGCCCTTCAGTACCGCGAGTATAGCAGGATAGACATTGATCGAGTGCATTCTGGATTCGTCTGCATCCCTAGTTTCGGAAACCTACCCTCTTCCATACGTTGAGGTTAGTGAATTCTTTGCAATTATCCTCTGCTGCATGCTTTATGTATCATGTAGTTTGCAGAATGAGGAAAGCAAGCCGCCGACGGTTGCAGACTCCTACTCGTTGCTATTCTCGCTAGCGTCGACAGACACGCGAAAACGGGGACGTAACTCTAAATCCGTACCTCGCTCCGCGTAGTGCAAAAATAGCCGAGTGTGCGGTCTTAGTAATGTATGGTCTTTGATTCCCCGCGCGTCTTGTAGGCAGTTGAATAAAGCAGGTACCCTAAACGGATGCCTCGCAATTTCTCTCCTTGATTCCGCATCACGACAGACGCGTACTGCACGAAACACCCCCTGTCATTGGTTGTTTTCTTTGCACACACACACACACACACACATACACACACACAGACACACACGCACGCACGCACGCATTCATGCACGAACACACACACACACACACACACATACACTCACTCTTACGTGCATTCTCTCTGTCTCTGTCTCTGTCTCTCTCTGTCTCTCTGTCTCTCTCTCTCTCTCTCTCTCTCTCTCTCTCTCTCTCTCTCTCTCTCTCTCTCTCTCTCTCTCTCTCTCTCTCTCTCAGACGCTCATTCAAAATTGCAATTAGGCACAACACACAGACATGCATACGCACATACATTAAAACACACACACACACACACACACACACACACACACGCAAACAAACAAACAAAAAACACACACACTCACACACAATCACACACACACACACACACACACAAACAAACAAACAAAAAAACACACACACTCACACACAATCACGCACACAGACATATACAGACACACACAGACACACACAGACACACGTACATGTGGGCGCACACAAATACACGCATACATTCTACCCCGTCCCGCTCTAATCTTGTTCTTAAGTCTCACGTCCCTGTTTGTTTTTCTGACGACAACTCGATCCGGTTTCAAAAGCACAGGGTCGCAAATTATCAATGAATGACCTCGATAAGCCCGGCAAGTGATGATGTACCCTGCTTCTGCCCTCCTCTGGCGTGAAAGCTTCCCCACCTGGCGTGCTTGTCTCCAGAGCCTCAGAAACAACCCAGTGATCCTTTGCATTCCCTGGCCATGACTTTTCCGCGTTTTGAGTATTTACATGTACCTATCAACAAAGTGTGTTTACTTTCGCTTTTGCTCAGTTTTCTAAGTAACAGCTGTGAGAATTCTGAGTAGCTGCGATCGAACTTCTCGTCTCCCCAACACCTCTCAGTGACAGTGACATTTCCGTGTAAGTATTGTTTTCTGTGAAATGACGAGGTAGCCAAAAAGCTGTTTGACATTCGCACTAATGATTGGGTCTCCAACTTCCTGTACCGTGTTCCATGTACTCTGGTGATAACAACGTAATTATGATATCCATTTATCTGGTATAACAAGCACCATTTCTTCATGAACGAAAAACGCTCGAGTTACCACTGCACCTGCCTGTCTTTGTCTCTGCCTCTGTCTTCCTCAGTGTGTGTGTTTGAGTGTCTGTGTGCGTCTGTCTTTGCGTCTATGTGTCTCTCTGTGTGTCTGTCTATGTCTCGGTGTCTGTGTGCGACTGTGAGCGTGTCTGTCTTTGCGTCTATGTGTCTCTCTGTGTGTCTGTCTATGTCTCGGTGTCTATATATATGCGACTGTGAGCGTGTCTGTCGATGCGCGTTTGCGTGGGTTTTGTTTGTTTCACTATTTTAGACCCTCTTCGTCCGTTCATCTAAATTGCGTCATTCACATTAATAAAATCGTCTCGTCTTTAATCGTATTTAAATGAGCTTCCTCAACACCATGTTTACTATTGATGCGTAGGCCTATGGAGACGCGGTGGGTCTATCATTACCCCAGCCCACAGAAGCGCTGTTTTCAAATGCACGGTGCTCTGTTACAGAAAAAAGAAGTTTCACTATCTTAAACTCTCTTCGTCCGTTCATCTAAATTGCGTCATTCTCATTTTCTAAATCGTCTCGTCTTTAATCGTATTTAAAGGAGCTTCCTCAACACCATGTTTACTATGATGTGTAGGCCTATGGAGACGCGGTGGGTCTATTATTACCCCAGCCCACAGAAGCGCTGTTTTCAAGTGCACGGTGCTCTGTTACAGAAAAAAGAAGTTTCACTATCTTAAACTCTCTTCGCCCGTTCATCTACATTGCGTCATCCTCATTTTTTTACTCGTCACTTTCATCTGTGATTCAAGATAGATAGATAGGGAGAGAGAGAGAGAGAGAGAGAGAGAGAGAGAGAGAGAGAGAGAGAGAGAGAGAGAGAGAGAGAGAGAGAGAGAGAGAGTGAAAGAGTGAGAGTGAAAGAGAGCGAGTCAGACAGACAAATGGAGAGAGAGGGAAAGAAACAGAGAGGGAGGCACATACGACGTGCACACACAACACACACGCGCACACACTCATGCACCCACACACGCACACACGCGTGCGCACGCGCGCGCGCGCACACACACACACACACATAGAGAGAGAGAGAGAGAGAAAAAAAAAGAGAGAGAGAGAGAGAGAGAGAGAGAGAGTCTATACAATCTATAGCGTCCTATAGTAGTTTCTATAGATTTCTATAGAATTCTAAGGAAATTTCTATATAATGCTATAGATATCCTACACTATAGATTTCTATAGAATTCTATAGATATTTTTATAGAAGTCTATAGAAATCTATAGAATTCTATAGAAAATGTTTATATGGGTTGGAGCAGACGACTTCCAGTTTGACTGACTGACACTTCTACCGACGCACACGAGCAACCACCCACTCGCTGAGGCTGTAAGGCGCGAAATCGGGTGCGTTCATCGTGGCATAACGGAAACCCCGTTAGATGCACCAATGTTCAGTGTACGCTGTAAACAAGTGAGCGCTTTGAATACAGCACCAACGCCTGCTTGTTCGGGGACACTTTCGATCTGCTCTCCCAGGTCAATTATGGTACGATTCGCTCTGCTGACTTTGCTGTGCTCCTTCGGCAATATACTGGAGGAGTCCTGCGATAAGAAGGTAAGTGTATGTGGAGTACGTGTGCTGGAGAGGAGCCGTGGAGGGAATTCCAATTGCAATTCAAGCAGATGATGTTCCTTCGGGGTTGGTCTCAAGAGACAGCTGCAGAACTGGTGCTCTACCTGAAGGGGGACGCCCTCCGGTGTTACAGTCACATACCGGAAAACCTGCGCAATGACCTGCGTGAAGTTGTCAAGATCATGGAACAGCGCTTTGGTCAGGTTGTGACTGCGAAGACTCAGAGGGCGCGCCTGTATGCCGTCGTTCAGCGTGACAACGAGACTCTTCTCCAATATTGTGACCGGGTGAGAGCACTGGCGAATGATCCCTTCCGCCAAGGAGTGTCTTCGAGGTACATTGCCAGGGAGACGGCTAGAAACTTCCTCAACGGATTGAAGGATCACGTACTCGCCATGTACGGTCACACACTCAGACTCAATGATTTGAGTCAATTGATGGCCGAGTTGATAGCTTACCAGGAGAGTAAGCAGAGCCTGAGAACGCGTCCTAAACTTCGCTGTGTGAGTTTCTTTGAAGAAGGGAACGGCAGTGAAGAAGACATTGTTCGGGTCAGGCAAATTAACAAGATCTATCAACCATGAGAGCCTTCAACACCGCCAACGTTTCCGTCCATCAGAAACGGGCAAGTATGTTCTCCGGGGCGACAAATGTCAACGGAAGGAGAGCATAAGTTGACATTGGCGATGGAGGAGATGAAAATTCTCTTGGAGAAGATTGCGGTGGCAGTGACGTGTCGCTCTGGACAGCGACCGTCGGAGGAAAGCTTCGGGGCGGCCCCAATGTCACCATTGCGGGCGGGAGCCGATAACACGAGAGCTACCTCTTTGTCACCCTCGATGGCTTCAGCCAGTACCCAATGTTACCATTGTCATCAGTGGGGACATTACAGGCGGGATTGCCCTCTTAATCCACGTTCACGGTCACCCTCACCTCAGGGTAGGTACGTTCGGGCTGATTTAAACCCCAAGGGGGGGGGGGGGGGGTGAGGAGCCGTGAGCATGGACCCCCTCTCCTGGTCGATCGCTTGCGGAGCCACACCGGTTAATCAGGAACACTGCCGGGAAAAACCTTGTGGTGAGTGTGTGTGAACGGGAAACCCTTGCTGGCTGTACTGGATTCAGCCGCCCAGGTGTCAGTACTTAGCTCCAAATGGGCTGGGAAAGTGCCTGGTGGCGTTCAAAGGAGGCGGGTATTCATGCGGGGAGTGGCAGGCAAATTAGTGTCTGCTGAATTGATGCAGGAAGCTTGCATTTCTTTGGGAACGCAGGAATATCTCCGACAAATCTATGTGGCCGATATTTCAGAGGACATGCTCCTCGGGTTGAATGTCCTGGAAGAGGGCAAGGCCATTATGGATTTGGAATCCCTTACTGTCAAAGTGGGGGGGGAGATGATTCCAGTTGAGATGGTGCAGGATGAGAGGGGAAACTCTCTTAGTGTAGTATCTCTTGCTACACGGTAAAGATTCCTGCAGCATCTATTTCTTTTTGTGCTGTGAAGCTTTCCACTCCGGTGGAGGGCTCATGGCTAATAACACCCCTACGGAATACTACCTCATGTCTAGTACCAGCGTCTGTCCATGCCAGTCTCGGGAGGGAGCCCGGCAGTATGTGTCATAAATGACACAGAAGTGAGCCAGGTTCTAGAGGCTGGGGAGTTGATAGGGTTGGCGGAGTCTGTAAAGACACTGGACAGGGTTGTGGTGGGGGTGGTTCGGAAGTCTCCAACTCAGATGCCCGTCTGTGCAGGAGAATGAGCGCTCACTGGGGGTACACTTGTCCAGAGCGGCTATCTCTGGAACCCCTGAATGCGCGGGCGTTGCTCCTGCACTGGGCAGTATTGGGGCTGATGCTTCGGATAGCTGGCCAGGCTGGCCAGCGGGCTTTCCGAAGTTTCAACCCCCAGTTGGAGATGACAGGTGGAGCTCCTGGGGAGGCTAAGCCGGTGGAGCGGTTCCGTAAGCCACAGGAATCGCTGGACCACCGGCTAAAGCGCCGCAGGTCACGAAAGAGTCTGACTCTGCTCCCGTGCCGCACTCCCCGGAGTTTATGCCCTCATCAGGGAATGAAAAGGGTGTCTCGCAAGAGCACCCTAGCCAGGATTCCCGGGAAAAATGGGTAAAAGGCGCAAGAGGGCAACTTGAAAGACCGATTGCTCGGGAACAGGGGACGGCCATGAGCCCTACTCTGTGGATAGAGAGTTCCGCAGCCATCCTGCCTCACAAGGTTTGGCGGTCTTTTTCCCAGGAAGAGCGGAAACGGTTTCGGGAGGCTAGAACTGCGCTGCGTCGCCAGGAGCGTTTGGCGGGAAAGGCGGGGGCTTCCCCAACGACCACATTATCAGGAGCTCATGTGAGCTCCGGGAGGGAGGAGACTCCTATGGAGGGTGTGGTAATGGATGGCCCAAACCGTCTTCCGGAGCCAACGGCTCATGGTGATGAGAGTAAGACTCCTGAGGCTCAGGACTCAAAAGCAGGAAGGAAGAAACTTCCCAAATGGGTCGGGAGGAACTCTCGGAGTCTTCACCTGGAGAGGAAGAATCCTTCGGGATTCTGGGTACCTCGGAACAGCTGCTTCTCCTGGACTCTCCTAAGTCCTCGGCTGAAGGGGAAGAGTCGTCTGGGACTCTGGCTACCCTGGGACAGCCACTGATTCCTTTGGAATCAAATGTGGACGAGGCTCCAGGGGATGAGGTCTTGCTAGAGATAGTTCAGGCGATGGTTGTTGTTTTGTGGTCTGTTGTGAGTGTGGCTCGAGTGGAAGAGCGTGACAAGGGGCAAACTGATAGAACGTTGAACAGTCAACTGTACTTCGGAGATGGCGGTTGAGGAAATTCTTTATTTGTATGCATGCGCAAGCCAGCTCATGGTCAAGGGAGCGAAATTTACTAAACGGCTTCGTAATGATGCAGTAGCGGTTACTTACCTTATTCCTGACAATACGACAGGTGTGAGTTCGCCTTTCCGGGTCAAGGTCCTGACTTATCAGGGAGAGGAAAGCGCTCCTGGGGAAAAGTCGAGACCCTTAACATACGGGGAGGTGGCATCACTTCCAGGGCCGTCTGGGCAGTCTCTTAAGGAGGTGACGGGGTCGCGAAAGAAACTCCCGGCAGTTGCCTCCCAAGCTAAGGGGCCTCAAACTCCAGCCACAGTGGATGCCCATTTCCATATGTGGCGGTTGATCAACAGTCTCAAGGGGGTTGGGGTTCCACCGACATCAAGGGATTAAAGATCCGTCCTGGACGCTGCCGTAACGACAACGATGGGGGAGGTCCCTTGTATTAAGGTGGAACTGGCTGTGACGTCATTTTGTGACCCACAGGCCCACAGAGACCTCCTGAGACATGCTGCGGCATGGAGAGCCGCCATAGAGAGAAGTGAGGGTCTCTATGTGGCTGTGGGACACCATCTGAAGCATGCGCAGCTGGTAGAGAGGGGGTTGGATACCACCCTTGGCCAAATGGAGAGGCTCCTGCCTTCGGGGAAGTGGGCCTGGATGACCAAGACAGCAGGGTTGGACATCCAGGAAAAACTCCTTTGCTGGCTGCTTACCAAATTCAGGGCGTGCATCGAAGAGCGAGATCTAGCTGTCCAGGTGCATGCCCGGGGAAGAGTGGTGACCTGGCTGCAGGAGATACTGAAAAGTATTCTGCATCCGGAAACCAGAATCCAGGTCCATTATTTCTCCGGCAACAAGCAGGAGATGGAGACCTGGATAAAGTGCTTCCCCAATGTCTCCTTCAGTGTGGGGATGTCCGTGATGGGGAAGGTCCATAAGGGGCACCACGTGGCTCTGCAGGCAATGCCCCGGGACAAACTTCTCCTGGAATCGGACAGCCCCATCCATCAGGGACATGAGAAGTTTACCACCCCTTACCAGGTGGGTGAAGCAGGTCTGCGGGTTGCAGCAATCCTCGGCGAAACGCGGAGGACTTTGCTGCTTCAGCAGATCCTGGAGAATGCACGCCGGTTCAAGGTCCAGTAGGCCGGCGTGTCCCCAAAATCCCAGGCGAGCAGGGTAGGTAGATACAAGGTGAGAGTAGAGGGACCCTACTTAGTCTTCTATGAAGATGGGATCTTACCTTGTCTGAAATTTGATAGTATGGTTAATTTTCTAACATTTAAAAATGTATAAGGTTTTAGTTCCAGTTCTTGTAGAGATGTAGATTAGTGTATCTGCTTGCCTTACTCCCTAGGAGATGTGTCAATTTTATCTTTTTGCTTTTTGCATATTGAACACATCTGGGTCTAGGAAGAGCAGATGAACTGAACCCCCCTGTGGGGGGTTTATTTTTGACGGGGGAGAGTGTGGTAGGGATTGGAATCCTCATCAGGCTGTTCGGGTTACCTCCCCTAGACCACAAGGTCATCACGTGGGGACAGTCGCTGCTTTAAGAGTAGAAGCTGCGCGGGGAGAGAGCAGATTTGATACCTGATTGACTGATTACTGGCTTGAGACCATGTCCTGCTACAAGCCTTCCGAGTCCGGCATCGAACACGTACTACGGTAAGTGCTTGTATGCACACTCTCGAGAATGAGAGTGTGCGAGCTTGTAGCTGGCTTGTGTGGCGAGCATGTGGCAGCCTGTGGGGTGTCAGTCTCCTCACAAAGTCCCTCTCCCCCTTGCATGAACGGACCCACGGTTGAACTTGTGCGTTCGGCCGATACCACACCGTAAAAAGAACAGCTGAAGTGTCAATAGTTTGCATTATAATTCCCACAAGAATGTTGCAAAATGATGCAAAAGTTTCACTGTTATCAACCGATCCAGAGATAAAGGCGTTTGTGCGAGAAATAGAGAACGAAAAGGAACCGACCAGTCTCGAGTCGAATCATTACCTTTCGACTTAGAGCAAAGCCATTCAACATCACCATCGTGCAGGTGTACGCTCCAACAACAGACTACTCAGATGAGGAAATAGAGGTATTTTACAACGAGCTGCAAGAGATGCTGGATCAAGTACCAAAAAAGACATCCTGGTCGTGCAGGGAGATTGGAATGCCAAAGTGGGAAGTGACGCAAAAAACGATTGGCATGACGTTTGTGGACAGTACAGCAACACAGATACCAACGACAGAGGCCTGAAACTCCTGGAGTTCGCCAGCTACAACGACCTTATACTGGCAAACACTCTTGGCCCGCACAAGACGTCCCGTCGGTGGACTTGACACCACCCAAATGGACAGCACCCCAGTCAAATTGGTTACATCTTAGTAAAGAAGCGCTTCAAGTCCAGCATTAACATCGCAAAGACACGAAGCTTTCCAGGAGCAGACATTGGAAGCGACCACGACTTGCTGATAATGAACTTCCGCCTGAGCCTTTAAAAAATCAGCAAGCAGAAAGGTACCAGGCTCAGATTTGACCTTGAAATGTTGAAAGACTCTGAGGTTGATAAGTCCTTCAAAGCGATTATTGGAGGGAAGTTTTCACCGCTTTTAGTTCTGGGTGACGAAGAGGGCCTCGACACAGTGACAAACATCTTCAATGAGGCAGTGATAGAGACAGCCGCGCAGTTATTAGAAAAACACCACCCAACAAAGAAACCATGGGTCACTGCAGAAATTTTGAACACGTGCGATGAGAGAAGGGAACTGAGGAAAAATAAGGGTGCAGCAGATGGAGCAAGTAAGTACAGAGAGGCCAACAACAGGGTCAAGAAGGCCATGAAAAATGCCAAGGAGGAGTGGATCAAACTGCAATGTGATGCAGTTGAGGAGAACCTCCAGAAGAATAACACCAAGAAAGCATACCAGATAGTCAAAGACCTTACAGCGACCAAACAAGGGCGGGTCAACACCATAAAAGACAAGAGCGGGATTTGTCTCACAGAGGAACGCGAAATCATGATGCGCTGGACTGAGTACTGCTCTGAGTTGTACAACTATGACACCAAAGGAGATCATAAAGTACTGAACTGTCCTCAGACTACCGAGGAAGACAACTACTCAATTCTTCGAGAAGAGGTGGAGACAGCGGTTAAGTCCCTCAAGAAAGGGAAGTCAGCTGGGGTTGACAACATTCCAGGGGAACTCATCCAGGCAGGAGGCGACGCAATGATCGATGCACTCGCAAAGATCTGCAATAAGATCTGGCAGACGGGAGTTTGGCCAACCCCGTGGACACAGTCCCTAGTGATTACATTGCCCAAGAAAGGAAATCTGCAAATGTGCCAGAACTACCGAATCAGCCTCATCAGCCATCCCAGCAAGGTCATGCTGAAAGTACTGCTGAAAAGATTAAAACCTCAGGCAGAGAAAATCATTGCTGAAGAGCAGCCAGTTTTCAGACCAGGTAGGAGCACCACCGAACAGATCTTCAATCTGAGAGTCCTGTGTGAGAAACATCTACAACACCAACAAGATCTGTACCATGTCTTTATAGACTTTAAGAAGGCATTTGACAGAGTCTGGCACGCTGCGCTGTGGGCCACAATGAGAAGTTACAACATCAGCTCCAAGATCATCAAAGTCGTCGAACATCTCTATGACAGAGCGACAAGCGCAGCACCAACTTACGTTTTGCTGATGACATTGATGGATTAGCAGGAAGTGAAGAGGAGCTGACTAGTCTTGTCGAGCACCTGGACAAGACCTCACAGGCATATGGCATGGAGATCAGCGCCGAGAAGACCAAGGTGATGACGAACAATCCTCGGGGCTTCAAAATGGAAATCAAAGTGAAGGGCCAAAAACTGGAAGCTGTGAACAACTTCAAATACTTGGGATCTATCGTGACTGATGAAGGGTCCAAACCAGAGATACTGTCCAGGATAGCACAAACAACAGCAGCATTGGCAAAGTTGAAGCCAATATGGCGTGACAGAAATATCACTCTCGCGTCGAAGATCAGGCTCATGCGCACGCTGGCCATCTCCGTATTCTTGTATGCATGCGAGTCCTGGACACTCACATCTGAACTACAGAGACGGATACAAGCCCTGGAAATGAGATGCTACCGCAAGATTCTGAACATCTTATATAAAGACCATGTCACGAATGAGGAAGTCAGCAACAGGATCAGGAGAGCAATTGGACAGTACGAAGACCTGCTCTCAATCGTGAAAAGCAGAAAGCTGAAGTGGTACGGTCACGTGTCAAGAGGCAGTGGGCTGGCCAAGACCATCCTGCAAGGTACCGTACCAGGTGGGAGAAGGAGAGGCACGCAGAGAAAGAGGTGGGAAGACATCAAAGAGTGGACAGGCTTGACCTTTGCTGACTCACAGCGAACCACAGAGGATAGAGATCGATGGAAGAAGATTGTCCGAAAGTCATCAGTGGTGCCTCAACAACCCATCTCAGGGTTAAGAGACTAAAAGGAACTATCTATAGATTGACCACAGTTTGACCTATGAGGTAAGATCAACGAAGTGGCATGTGCGCGGTCGAGGAACACTGTACGATTCAAATCACGCTGCAATCCATCCTCCAGTTATGCTTACGTTCAATGTGTGGCTACTGACAGCGATGCCTTTTATTGCGATCATGTAACTAATAGTTTTTACTTCGCGTGACGGTTCCTTTCGATCGGTGACTGATGTCTAACCACACACAACTCGCAAGAACCACAACCGCGGTGAGCACCTGGCGCTGGCTATGCCCGTTATGTGCAGAACAGGGAACTGGGTGTTGACACAGTTCATTACTCATACAAAATTTCAAGTACTAATCTAAACATGTTCCCGCGCAGTGCTCTAAACACTGTCTCAGCGCTGCGGTATGACGTTTAGCCTGGAACACCTCAAGAATACCCAGATTCTCCTTCTCCTTCTCCTGCTCCTCCTCCTGCTCCTCCTCCTCCTCCTCCTCCTCCTCCTCCTCCTCCTCCTCCTCCTCCTCCTCCTCCTCCTCCTCCTCCTCCTCCTCCTCCTCCTCTTTATTATTATTATTATTATTATTATTATTATTATTATTATTATTATTATTATTATTATTATTATTATTATTATTAATTAATTTTTAATTATTATTTTTATTTTTATTTTTTTCTCGCCGCATTGGGAAAACAACCAAGTTTGTCCTCCAAGTTATATCTCCTGAACCAGAATGTTGGTCCACCGGCTGGTAAATATTGCACTGCAAGATATAAAACAAGAGCTCAGAAGGTACACATATAAATTTATGTTGGAAGGTTTTGTGGCAGCCTGGCTGATGAAGTACATCATAACTTAACATTACACAGTTTCTCCTTTATAGCTGACTGTACTGTAAGCATATTTTTTCACATCACAAAATTATGACATGAAATTCTTTAAAGCTGTGACACACTCTATGTAGGTAACTTTTCCCCATTGCATCTCTGCTAATGGTGCTGACTAGATTATTTTTCATGCCTCCCAGGTTTCTAGTTGCCCATCGGCAATTGCTTGGCAGTAATATTTCGTGTGGACCAAGGAGTAACAGTCGGGGAAGTGGTGGAAAACTGGATATGAAGCATCAATACATGGTACTTCAATTCAGATGGAAATTCTTCACTTACAGTAGTACGCTGCCAGTCATGCAGTGTGTGAAAGACCAGAGACTGGAAGAATGCAGCAGCTCTCTGTTGTTGATCTGAATTGAAGCCAGAGACGGCATTCCCGAGACTATGATATGCTAGCAAAAGCAATCAAGAAGGGGTTTTGGTCTTATTTTATAGTGATTGCTGTGATCATGCATGGGTTGGTATCAACATTGGGAAGAAAAGTAAGCAGTGTCTGGTTTAGAAACTGATTTACTACAAGAACTGATTGGACGTTGCTATGACGACAGCAATCATAAAAGACCACAACCTTTCTTGTTAATGGAAAAGCCTTTCTGGCTTCCAGTGACTAGCACATCATAGACTGGGAAACCTGCCAGTAATCTTTACTAACAAGCAAAGGGGTAAAACAAAATGCCATTCCCTAAGGGGACAATAATCATTGGAAAACTGAACATGGCTGCAGAGAGATGAGAGGGATTGGAAGATAGGCTTGGACCTGAACAGAAGAAGTCGTCTACCACTTTAGGCATCATACATCCCAACACATCCTTCATTGAGGATTGAATACCCTGTTTTCAGCAATGAGGAGTGCAATCCCAAGAAGTCTGCTGAGGTCAGCATGGCAATGTCGGCTCTGCCAGACCTTGCCAAGATGTTGCTTCACCACCAACAGCAGCCCACCTCAAGTGGCCATTGTGGGCAGTGGGCGTGCAGGCTTCTACACTTCTCAGCAGCTGCTTAAGGTCAGTGGTGTTGGTTGGTGGTAAAGGCATTTAAAAATATTTGTGGTTACAGTAACCCGACCAAACCTATTTTTTCTGTTAATACTAAACTTTTTTAAATCATGAAAACAAGAATAACAAGAAGGGAAAAGCCTGTACGACTCACATGTTTGATCTTGACCTTTACATGACCTCGACCTTCAGGTGACTTTCAAGGTCAAACAACTAAACTTAGCAATGACATCATACACTAAGAAATGCTTTACACATTTTTCCTACCAAAGTACATGTGACCTTGACCCAAGGTCAAGGTCATCCAAGGTCATGCAACACAAAGCTGTTAATGCAAGACATAGGAAGCACAATGGTGCTTATTGGCACTTTCTACCATGAGATATGGTCACTTTTAGTGGTTTACTTCCCCATTTTGGTCTCATTTCATAAGGGTCAAAATGACCTTGACCTTCCCGATATGTGACCAAATGTGTCTCATGATAAAAGTATAACATGTGCCCCACATAATTTTTAAAATTGAAACAGTTATCTTCCATAATTCAGGGTCAAGGTCACTTCAAAATATGTATACAATCCAACTTTGAAGAGCTCCTGTGACCTTGACCTTGAAGCAAGGTCAAGTCACCATGTACGTTTTTGTCTGCCTTGTTATCCTACACCATCATGCCAAATTGGGTGTTGATAAACTTAATAGTCTCCGAGAAAAATCCAACGTTAATTTTTTTTTACGGATGACAGGACGCCCGGGCGCGTAAGGCTCAAAGTGACCTTGACCTGAATGATATGTGGCCAAATGTGTCCCATGACGAAAGTATAACATGTGCCCCACATAATTATTAAGTTTGAAACAGTTATCTTCCATAGTTCAGGGTCAAGGTCACTTCAAAATATGTATACAATCCAACTTTGAAGAGCTCCTGTGACCTTGGCCTTGAAGCAAGGTCATGTCATCATGTATGTTTTTGTACGCCTTGTCATCCTACACTACCATGCCAAATTGGGTGTTGATAGACTTAATAGTCTCTGAGAAAAATCCAACATTAACGTTTTTTTACGGATGACAGGACACCCGGACGCCAGGACTGACGACACGGGTGACCTAGTATGAAAGTATGACATGTGTACTACAGTGTTATGAAGTTTTGAAGAGTTATCTTCCATTGTTCAGGGTCAAGGTCACTTCAAAATATGTATACAATCCAACTTTAAAGAGCTCCTGTGACCTTGTCCTTGAAGCTGGTAGACGTTCAACATAATAAGCCATTGTTTTGTGGAAAGTAGGAAAAGCTAACTCTGTTTGACTCGATCTGGATTTGGCTATTCCGTCAACTGATTTTGAGGGGGGGGGGGGGAGTTTCGAGTTTACGACCTTAATAAATCACTTTCTTTTCAAACCTCGATGCAGAAAATTTGATACATTCAATCGGACCTAACTTCCAGAAGTGTGCAAAATGTCAAGGAAATCCGTCCAGTAGTTCTTGAGACATCAGCCGTTAAGTTGGGACTGAGACACAGACATACAGATAAAATTACGTCACGTTATTGATGACGTCACACATTTTGCATTTCGCCATTCCGTCAATTGACATGTTAGGGAGGTGCTTTCGAGTTTACGACCTTAAAAAACCACTTTCGTTTCAAGCCTCGATTCTGAAAATATGATACATTCAATCGGACCTAACTTCCAGTAAGTGTGCAAAATGTCAAGGAAATCCGTCCAGTAGTTTTTGAGATATCAGCCGTTAAGTCGGGACAGACAGACACACAGACAGACAGATAAAAACCGCTGGCGCTGAACCTCCAGGTTTTGGCATTTAAAATTTTTAAAAAGATCGGGTTTGAACCATTCTGAACACAGAGACATAGTATCTCTGACACAGGTTGGTCATGTGACTTCGGCTCCACATTCCAATGATTCTACCAATCAAAATTCAGCATGATCAGAAGACCATTGAGAGTAAAAAGAGGCGATTCTATTTCACTCCAATTATTTATCCTGATAGATAAACACAAATTTGGTGTTCTAATAAAACTAATCTATGAGATTTTCAGGAAATCATTTGAGAACTACTTTTAGCGCGAACGTGTCTATAAGGTTGCAAACTGCCTTGAGCACGTGCGATTGTGTATAATAGTAATGCACGCGATCTTTGGACCTACTATAAACGCAGCGAAAAGGATTCCTATGGGTCCGGGCTGGTTTCGTGAATCTATGGTTATACTCTCGCAAGTAAATGCTTTCTGGCCGGAACCTGTGGTCTAACTGCCTTCACACTGTTTGAGGAGCTCCACACTTCGATCATTCGTGTATCGACTGATGGAGTCAGTAAGTGATTTAACCTACATTCCGTCTGTGTTGAACGTTAATCGAATGGTAGTTTCTTCTGTAGGAATCCGTCCGATTCCGAAGTTCGATATTATCGGATAGCTCAGAAGCAGTTTTTCTAAGTTTAATCCTTCTAAGCATACATTAAATTAATGATTCCTCATCAGCAAAAGCACTCAGTGGGTTTCTGTGTGTATCGAAGATTATGCAGACGGGATTGGTTGCCTTACTCGCTCAATGAAGTATAAATATTGCTGTTGTATTCAAAGTCCTTATAATTAGTAGAGTTCACAATATTACACTCTTGTGATTCGAATTTTACCGCATACAAGTTTTACATTCATGGGAAATCGATGTTTAGAAAATGAATTGACGAAAACATGGCTGCCAGTATGGAGTGTATCACAACAAGCGGAGGAATACACTCACGATGTGATATGGCATTCAGCGTGGCTGAGACTCTGTGTTCAGAACGGTGGTATGCATGTTATGGAAGAATTTAGGCTATCACGTGACCAACCTGTTGCTGAGACTATATTCACTAGTCTCAGCCACGCTGAATGGGTTTGAACACGCAACCTCTCGAGAAAAGAGGGGGGGAAAACGCACACACATAAAAACACAAAAAACCAGGACGGGTTCAAACCCACAACCTCTCGAAAAAAGAGGGAAAAAAAGGTTTTAGCGCAGAATCGAACCTGGTCATGCATGACCAAGAGTCCAACGCTGTATCATCTGTGCCATTGAAGACTGATATGACTGATTGTTTGTAAAGCATTTATAACGTTCTTTTCCATAAACCCCTCGGTTGGTATTTTGCACTGTAAATTGTAGAAAAATGGATGATAGTTCATGAAATTTTAGTGGTCTTGTACATTTTAGGATACTCAAGGTCTGTTTCTGCCAAGATTAATATTCATTCACTGCCATTAGGCCACGCGAACAGAACTTGTTGCGCACACACAGAGTGGCTGTTCGAAGAGTTGGAGCGGCCGCGCGGGTGGACAACTTTGACTGTAAACCGGTTGTTTTTTTAAGCAAAGGAGATTTATTTTCTGGGGAGGATCACGAAAACTATTTATGTAATTGGTGAGCGCTCCTACAGCGTGTGAGAAACGCTGCTGGCGACGGGAGTGAAGGAAAAGGCGAAATATTATCGCCATTCCGTCAAGTGACATTTGAGGAGGGGGGGGGGTCGAGTTTACGACCTAAATAAATCAATTTCTTTTCAAACCTCGATTCTGAAAATTTGCTACTTTCAATCGGACCTAACTTCTAGTAAGTATGCAAAATTTCAAGGAAATCCGTCCAGTAGTTTTTGAGAAATCAGCCGTTAAGTCGGGACAGACAGACAGACAGACAGATAAACTCACTCTTGAATGCCCAGGAGGAACTTGCAAGCTGAGGCCTTGCATCGTGAGTACATTCATCCATGTACGCCTGAAGTCAACTCTCAAGGACTGCACTGCCTCTTTCGCGCATAAACGCGAGAACAGAAAAATCATCAAACTTCGTAATTTGTGATGCACAAGATTCCTTTCACTGTTGTACCTCAGGAGAAAAT
Organism: Theodoxus fluviatilis; assembly: GCA_034096865.1. Taxonomy (NCBI): domain Eukaryota; kingdom Metazoa; phylum Mollusca; class Gastropoda; order Cycloneritida; family Neritidae; genus Theodoxus; species Theodoxus fluviatilis. The sequence continues at coordinate 68,074 of JAWQFJ010006445.1, read as the reverse complement.
ACTGTTGTTAAAAATGTTGAATTTGTTAAAGACAATGCAACGTGTGGAAAGACATTGGTATTCACTTTTCCTTACCCTGCCCTTCAGTGCCGCGAATACACTATACAGCAGGATAGACATTGATCGAGTGCATTCTGGATTCGTCTGCATCCCTAGTTTCGGAAACCTACCCTCTTCCATACGTTGAGGTAAGTGAATTCTTTGCAATTATCCTCTGCTGCATGCTTTATGTATCATGTAGTTTGCAGAATGAGGAAATGCAAGCCGCCGAAGGTTGCAGACTCCTACTCGTTGCTATTCTCGCTAGCGTCGAAAGACACGCGAAAACGAAAAGATAACTCTGTTTGACTCGATATCGAGTTGGCTATTCCGTCAATTGAAATCTCGGGGGGGGGGGGGGGGGGGGGGGGAAGGGGCGGGGGGGGGGGGAAGGGGCGGGGGGGGGGGGGGTTCCAGTTTACCACCTACATAAATCAATTTCTTTTCAAACCTCGATTCTGAAAATTTGATACATTCAATCGGACCTAACTTCCAGTAAGTGTGCAAAATGTCAAGTAAATCCGTCCAGAGTTTTTGAGAAATCAGCCGATAAGTCGGGACAGAGAGGCAGACATGCAAATAAAATCACGTCACGTTATTGATGACGTCACACATTTTGCAATTTCGCCATTCCATCAATGGAGTATTTAGGGAGGTGCTTTCGAGTTTACGACCTTTAAAAACCACTTTCTCTTCAAACCTTGATTCTGAAAATTTGACACATTCAATCGGACCTAACTTCCAGTAAGTGTGCAAAATGTCAGTGAAATCCGTCCAGCACTTTTTGAGAAATCAGCCGTTAAGTCGGGACAGACAGACAGACAGACAGACAGACAGACAGACAGACAGACAGACAGACAGACAGACAGACAGACAGACAGACAGACAGACAGACAGACAGACAGACAGACAGACATACAGGCAGACAGGCAGGCAGGCAGGCAGACAGACAGACAGACAGACAGACATACAGACAGACAGACAGACAGACAGACAGACAGACAGACAGACAGACAGACAGACAGACAGACAGACAGACAAAGTATGTAGGACCTCCAGTAAATCTGGAGGGATGAAGTCTGTAGGAACTCCAGTAAACCTGGAGGGATAAAGTCTGTAGGACCTCCAGTAAACCTGGAGGGAAAATGTCCAATCTCCTCGAAATTACGTCACGTTATTCAATGTCAAATGATCACGTCACACATGCCAAAACTTCCTTTGAGTCGGGACAGAGTTCCGTCCCTTGCCTTCTTTGCAACACCAAAACGTACAAAAAGTCACTTTCTTTTCAAACCTCGATTCTGAAAATTTGATACATTCAATTGGACCTAACTTCCAGTAAGTATGCAAAATGTCAAGGAAATCCGACCAGAGCCCGTATTCACAATGGCGATTTATCTTTTTAACACTCGATTTATCCCCTAGCCCGCGTTATCTTGATCGGTTAGATAAGGTACGCTCGTCAGAGGATCCTAGGTTGCGCTTTGCTATATATACTGGTTTCCAGCCAAGGGAGAGCGGAACAGGCAGGTGGAATCGTCTGAGTTTAGAGTTAAATCGGAGTTAAAATAAATCGCCGATAAATCGCCGTTGTGAATACGGGCCCAGTAGTTTTTGAGATATCAGCCATTAAGTCGGGACTGACAGACTGACACACACACACACACACACACACACACACACACACACACACACACACACACACACACACACACACACACACAAATAAAGCTGTGAGGACCTTCAGTAAACCTGGAGGAATAAAGCTGTGAGGACCTCCAGTAAACCAGGAGGGATTAATATTTTTTCAAGCATGGGAGTCGTGTGGGCTTTTGCCCTTCTTGTGTGTTTTTTTGTCATGCTACAATTACCATAATTTTTGTTGTTGGTCTAATGATGATGAGCAGTAGTTCATATAGTAATGGTAATAAGTGGTAGATGGCAGAGTTTGGGACATGCTGGTATGCACCAGTGAAAACGGGCATACCAGAATAAGGGGTGGGTGAATGGTGGTGGTGAATGTTTTTTGTTGGGTACATGGTGGTTGATGATGATGGAAGGATAGGTTGTGTGTGGCTGATGATGACTGTTTATGGTTGTGGTTTTATCTTGTGTAGAGACTATTCTGCACCTGACAATTCTACCAAGCTGTTTGTTATCCCATTAGATACTTCCTTTGTACCTGCCACCTGCTGAATAACTTGAAAGTATCCTAGAGATGAGTCACTACTTTGAGGAAGAAGTACACACAGGTGATAAGTATTAGCACAATGAAATGCAACTTTAGTAGAGTTGAAGGGTCAGTTTTGCACGCTGGAGCAGACCATGTCACTGAAAGTGTTTGTCTTGCATGTGGGCTTTCTCTGCTGCATACTTGTGGGGTGAGATGCAATCCCATGTTGACAGACTGTAAGTGTTTTGCCTGATCATGTCAGGGTCATCCCTCCATGCTGGTGGACATCTATGAGCGCCTGCCTGTTCCCTTCGGACAGGTTCGATTTGGAGTGGCCCCTGACCACCTTGAGGTGAAGGTGAGGAAATGGATAGACTGGACTGCTTTTCTCCCTCCGTGATCACATCACAATCTCCAGTGTGTGAACCCATGCGAAATTATTTTGTTATAAGACCATGATTTTGGTGTTTGAAATAAAATTGTTTCATTTTTTTTGTCAGGTAAATCTGAACTTTTGTTTTAGAACCATTTCATGTAGGACATCATGGTTATGATTTGCTTTTGGTCATAAATAGGAGTTCACAGCTGTGCATATGCTGCTTTTGTTGTTGTTGTTGTGGCAAAGAATTGAAATATGTTTGGCTAAATATGATCCTAAAGCCCGGAGAGATATAAAAAATGTATGGTTGAGGGAGTTGTAATGGACTAATTGATGTTACTTTATGTGCCAATATAATCTGTTCTTTTCTGCATTATACATTTTTCTATAACTTTGAGGAGGGGGGTGAGGTGTGGGGGTGGGGGCGTCTCTTGAAATAATGTATGCATGAATTTGAAACGTATGTGTGTATATACATACATATATATATATATATATATATATATATATATATATATATATATATATATATATATATATATATTTATCTTTGCATTGTCACAGCCAGGCTAAATATTATGATGAGCCATTATAACAAATATTGCAGTTCCGCAAAATTATGCATTTTCTCTTAACATCAGTGGATTATTAATGGGCTAAAGTTATTGTAGTTTGTAAACTTGTAGATTTGTTTTTGCAGAATGTGATCAACACCTTCACTCAGACAGCCAGCAACCCTAGGTGCAGTTTCCTAGGCAACGTGCAGGTGGGACGAGACGTTACTATGAGGGACCTACGCAAGGCCTACTCTGCCGTGGTACTGGTCAGTATGTCTGCTGCCAGACTTTGGAGTTCCTTTGGTGCTGAATCGGACATGGGAAATATCAGCGACCAAATAATGGCTTATTCAAGCCCTTGAAATCATCAATATTTTATCAGTGTATCAACTATCATAGAAGCTTTTAGCCCACTTCAGAAACTAGAATTGGCTGTAAATGGAACGTTTTGATGTGTGTATGGCCTGTGTAGAATGATTGTTTGTTATCAGAGGTTTATGCTGTATGATTATCTATATTCCTTTTTTCTTCTTTTTAAAAATTCTTTTAGAGAATTCGAAAAAAAGTATGCACGAGGATTATAAGTAATCAAATCTTTTGTCAGATGAAGAAGGAAGAGAAAAAGATAGTCCAAAAGGGATTCTCAGATAAATAAAGATTGACAATAGTAGATGAAGGCTGCTGGGTGAAGGCTGCTGGATGAAGGCTGCTGGGTGAAGGCTGCTGGATGAAGGCTGCTGGGTGAAGGCTGCTGGGGGAAGGCTGCTGGGTAAAGGCTGCTGGGGGAAGGCTGCTGGATGAAGGCTGCTGGGTGAAGGCTGCTGGATGAAGGCTGCTGGGTGAAGGCTGCTGGGTGAAGGCTGCTGGGTGAAGGCTGCTGGGTAAAGGCTGCTGGGTGAGGGCTACTAGATGAAGGCTGCTGGGGGAAGGCTGCTGGGGGAAGGCTGTTGGATGAAGGCTGCTCGGTGAAGGCTGTTGGATGAAGGCTGCTGAATGAAGGCTGCTGGGGGAAGGCTGTTGGATGAAGGCTGTTGGATGAAGGCTGCTGGATGAAGACTTCTGGATGAAGGCTGCTGGGTAAAGGCTGCTGGGGGAAGGCTGCTGGGGGAAGGCTGTTGGATGAAGGCTGCTGGGTGAAGGCTGTTGGATGAAGGCTGCTGGATGAAGGCTGCGGGATGAAGGCTGCTCGGTGAAAGCTGCTGGATGAAGGCTGCTGGGTAAAGGCTGCTGGGTGAAGGCTGCTGGGTGAAGGCTGCTCGGTGAAGGCTGCTGGATGAAGGCTGATGGGTAAAGGCTGCTGGTTGAAGGCTGCTGGGTGAAGGCTGCTGGGTGAAGGCTGCTGGGTAAAGGCTGTTGGATGAAGGCTGCTGGATGAAGGCTGCTGGATGAAGGGGGCTGGGTGAAGGCTGCTTGGTGAAGGCTGCTGAGTGAATGCTGCTGGATGCAGACTGCTGGATGAAGGCTGTTCACTGTGTCTACTTTCTTGCAGTCCTATGGTGCTGCTGATGACAGACTTCTAGGAATTCCAGGGGAGGTAATTCTTTTTGTTAGGAAATTCTTGCTTTTTTAATTAATTTGTTGTATTACCAGAGACATATGATCCTAACAAGTCCCAAATTTGTAGAGGAATGAGCAAGATCCCCCTTCTGTTCCCTATATTTGAGTCTTTATGCACTGGAAACTTATGCCGTTATGGCATTTGCTTGAGTTAGCTAGCTATCTAGATATATATGTACATGCATGTATATTCCTCTTCTCTCTTCAAATTACTAAACTGGACATCAATTACAATGTTTCATTGATACAGGAATGTATCTACTCCTTGTTCTAATCTTGATCTTGATATTTGATTTTTTAAAATACTTTTTTGGTTAAGGAGAATCACTGCAATCTTCCTCCTCCAAAAGCTTCAGCAGTGTCTTATGCTGTCTGTTTTTTATTGTTGTTGTTTTTTTCCTTAGGATCTCCCCAATGTATTGCCTGCTCGATTGTTCGTGGGCTGGTACAACGGGCTGCCGGAAGACAAGGATGTAAGTTTTAAGTCCGAGCTAGGTCAGTTATGCGTTGAAAAAGACTGTCTAGTGAGCAGCTGTCAAGAATTGTTGTATGTTTTTCTGTGGTGGTGTTGAAAGGCTGCAATGTATCACCTGTACATTTTATAAATGTAACATTAAACATGTATATACCATATTTTGTCTAATAGTCGCGCCTCCTCTCATAAACGCGCCCTTCATCTCCCCTTTCATCCCTGCCCCCTCCCCGCGCCTGGTAAATGAAAGTACTGACGCTTACTTGATTGGCCAGGACTGTTGTAATCATCATAAGAAGTCTCCAGAGAACCGGCAGTGCCGTCATCCCTGTCAGTGAGCACAATGGAGCGCTGGTTTTCCAGAGCGTCCTCCGCCAGTAGCACTTTCGTCTCGGAAAATCCCTCAAACTCAACATTGGACTCGTCAGTATCTTTGGCCAGGAAGAGATCATCTTCACTCCCCAAGAGTTTTTATAAAGCTCTCTTTAATTGGTGATTAACTTTCCTCATCCTCCTGCATAGCTGTGTTCAGTGAAAATTTTGCTTGATGTGGACTCAAAATATACTCACCTCCACGGCAAATATTCACGTGCCCAGCGCGACTATTAGACAAAATACGGTACCTATATCAGTGACTGTGGCTTGCAGCTTGCTATGGATCTAGACTGCGAGGCGGCGGTGGTGCTGGGACAAGGCAATGTGGCTCTGGACATTGCCCGCATCCTCCTCACCCCTGTCGACATCCTGAAGGTCAGCCTCTCCTTGCTTTCCTGTCTTCAGGAGGCTTGTTCAGGAGGCGCAGCGCTGCAAAGCGCTGCTCAGCGCTGCATGTGATTCACTCCTGAACAGCAATTTTGGGGCGTGTATCAATCACTCAGCGCTGAGCAGTGCTTTGCATCACCAATTCGAGGTGATTCAGACGATTTTTAATCATTTTCAAAGTGGCGTCTTCGATCCCGCACTGGCCGTTGATGCGTAAAATAACCCTCAGAAACATCATTTTGGGACTGGAACGGGCTTTATTTGCCCCAAGCGCCCTGTATGCGCAAGTAATGGCACAGTAGTGGACTTTATTCATGCAGAATACATTTAAACGTGCATAAACGATGTATGTGGCAAAGCGTCTATCAACACAACATGGGGCGCAGAAGATTTACCTCCCCTTTAACAAGTGAAGCGCTGCACAAAATCTGTAGGGGTTCAGGCATTCTGAACACAGAGATCATAGTGTCTCTGACACAGGTTGGTCACGTGACTTCGGCTCCACATTCCATTGATTCTACCAATCAAAATTCAACATGATCAGAAGACCATTGAGAGTAAAAAGAGGCGATTCTATTTCACTCCAATTATTTATCCCGATAGATAAACACAAATTTGGTGTTCTAATAAAACTAATCTATGAGATTTTCAGGAAATCATTTGAGAACTACTTTTAGCGCGAACGTGTCTATAAGGTTGCAAACTGCCCTGAGCACGTGCGATTGTGTATAGTAATACCAAAGATTATACAGTTATGAATAGTCTTTGGTAATACACGCGATCTTTGGACCTACGCAGCAAAAAGGATTCCTATGGGTCCGGGATGGTTTCGTGAATCTATGGTTATACTCTCGCAAGTAAATGCTTTCTGGCCGGAACCTGTGGTCTAACTGCCTTCACACTGTTTGACGAGCTCCACACTTCGATCATTCGGTGTCGACTGATGGAGTCAGTAAGTGATTTAACCTGTGTTGAACGTTAATCGAATGGAAGTTTCTTCTGTAGGAATCCGTCCGATTCCGAAGTTCGATATTATCGGATAGCTCAGAAGCAGTTTTTCTAAGTTTTATCCTTCTAAGCATACATTAAATTAATGATTCCTCATCAGCAAAAGCACTCAGTGGGTTTCTGTGTGTATCGAAAATTATGCAGACGGGATTGGTTGCCTTACTCGCTCAATGAAGTATACATATTGCTGTTGTATTCAAAGTCCTTATAATTAGTAGAGTTCACAATATTACACTCTTGTGATTCGAATTTTACCGCATACAAGTTTTACATTCATGGGAAATCGATGTTTAGAAAATGAACTGACGGAAAAATGGCTGCCAGTATGGAGTGTATCACAACAAGCGGAGGAATACACTCACGATGTGATATGGCATTCAGCGTGGCTGTTCAGAACGGTGGTATGCATGTTATGGAAGAATTTAGGCTATCACGTGACCAACCTGTTGCTGAGAGTATATTCACTAGTCTCAGCCACGCTGAATGGGGTTCAGGAGGAGCAAAGAGCGCTCATTTGCCAATATTAAGCGCTCCTGCAGCGCTTCGTACTCCTGAACAAGCCTTGTAAGTCTGTACAGTGCTGAAAGATCCAGTGCTATTTAGAGAAGCATTCTGTGTTTAGAAATGCATAACTTTCAAAGATTTTAACTCTAATGGGAGGGAGGGAGGGAGGGAGGGAGGTAGAAAGAGAGAGAGGGAGGGAGGTAGAAAGAGAGGGAATGGGAGAGACACACACAGAGAGAGAGAGAGAGAGAGAGAGAGAGAGAGGGAGAGAGGGAGAAAGAGAGAGAGAGGGGGAGAGAGAGAGAGAGAGAGAGAGAGAGAGAGAGAGAGAGAGAGAGAGAGAGAGCAATAAAGTTATGAATGGACAGAAGAAGGAATAATGATGACTCAAAAAATATATCAGTCCGATGACAGCAAAGTTCATATCGTTTCTTGCATTGGTCATTTAGAGATTTAACTGTGCCCAAGCAATATTAAACGACGCAATGATTAATCTTCACACCTGCCTCATACTTGGAAGTGTATTTTTCATTCGACAGTAACGAAGATACTTGTCAACCTGAAGAGAAGACTAAACCACGGCCCCCACTCAGTCACCTAGCAGGGCGCATTCTGAACACAGAGACATAGTATCTCTGACACAGCTTGGTCACGTGACTTCGGCTCCACATTCCAATGATTCTACCAATCAAAATTCAACATGATCAGAAGACCATTGAGAGTAAAAAGAGGCGATTCTATTTCACTCCAATTATTTATCCCGAGAGATAAACACAAATTTGGTGTTCTAATAAAACTAATCTATGAGATTTTCAGGAAATCATTTGAGAACTACTTTTAGCGCGAACGTGTCTATAAGGTTGCAAACTTCCTTGAGCACGTGCGATTGTGTATGCACGCGATCTTTGGACCTACTATAAACGCAGCAAAAAGGATTTCTATGGGTCCGGGCTGGTTTCGTGAATCTATGGTTATACTCTCGCAAGTAAATGCTTTCTGGCCGGAACCTGTGGTCTAACTGCCTTCACACTGTTTGAGGAGCTCCACACTTCGATCATTCGTGTATCGACTGATGGAGTCAGTAAGTGATTTAACCTACATTCCGTCTGTGTTGAACGTTAATCAAATAGAAGTTTCTTCTGTAGGAATCCGTCCGATTCCGAAGTTCGATATTATCGGATAGCTCAGAAGCAGTTTTTCTAAGTTCAATCCTTCTAAGCATACATTAAATTAATGATTCCTCATCAGCAAAAGCACTCAGTGGGTTTCTGTGTGTATTGAAGATTATGCAGACAGGATTGGTTGCCTTACTCGCTCAATGAAGTATAAATATTGCTGTTGTATTCAAAGTCCTTATAATTAGTAGAGTTCACAATATTACACTCTTGTGATTCGAATTTTACCGCATACAAGTTTTACATTCATGGGAAATCGATGTTTAGAAAATGAATTGACGAAAACATGGCTGCCAGTATCGAGTGTATCACAACAAGCGGAGGAATACACTCACGATGTGATATGCCATTCAGCGTGGCAGAGACTCTGTGTTCAGAACGGTGGTATGCATGTTATGGAAGAATTAAGGCTATCACGTGACCAACCTGGTGCTGAGACTATATTCACTAGTCTCAGCCACGCTGAATGAGCAGGGCGGTCACCAGGTTAAGCCACTACATCCACTCCAGTCTCAACAAGATGCGTTGATCAAAGTACTCAGTAGTTTGTCTGTGGTCCATGCAGTGATGGAGGGAAGACATTTTGTGATGACTGTGTTACAGGAGCACGAACATGCTATCATATTGTAAAGTATACAAATAACGGGACGTATTACCGCTCGTATTCAAGTGGACGCATGGAGAATTTTGACTGTTGGGAATGCGTCTGCGTCGCTGAAAACAATGGAGGACTAAAATGTCCCGTTGTATGTATTACAATACTAAATGCAACAATAACTATTATCCATAGGTAATGCTGTTGTCAGGGGTGAGCTTTACCGACACAGGAAATGCATGTGGAAAGCGACATACATGTATTCAGTTGTAAACGTGTAAGCAATGTAATCTTCCGTACATATTCAAGATATGCACAGCTCAAAACGACAAAGAAGCACATTAATGAAGTAAATCAGTCTGCTGGTATATCATTTGCTATTTGGCTTTGACATTCCATTGTTCGGTCTTTCTGCTTCTGGTAAATATCTTTGCCTAAAGCTATGGATCAAAAACAATATATCGGCATCCATATTAATGTAACGTTTTACTCGAGAAAAAAATCCTAATATTGATCTTCTTTGAACTGGAAGTTTCTCATCTCCATTTTTACGCCTCATGATTAGTGGCTATTTTTGTTGACTAGAGTAATTGGAATACTATTTTTGGGTTCTGAATGCTTCATGTACCGCCAGCGTAACGATTCTTTCGTCCCTCCTTCTAATTGAATGAGGGCATTGAGGTGAAGGTGCTACGTCAATCGAAATCTTTCTCAGAGACAGTCCCTAATGCTATGCCTCACCGCAGGCTGAGACGAATTCTTTCACGTGCAGAGTTGCCCCCCACTCTCTGGCAACTACGTCGTAGAAAGAGGTAAAAATTGACGTGGACTTTAAAGAGAAAGTTGCTGATTTGGCCCATGCCTGAGGTCTTGAACACTTTTTTCAATCTGATTGCTGTTGGACTTCGTCTCTCCAAGAGTAGATGGCAAAGCCAAGCCGTTACTACCAGAAGTAATTCCTGAGGCGGGTTTTCCAAAATTATGGATATGCAATCCAAAGCAATCCAAAAGGCATTTCCTATGTGTGCTTTTTAATTCATCGCTGTAGCAACGTGCAATCAGTCAGTTCGGGTAATAAATCCTTTCCAAAACCAAACACTGTCTGCTCTTTCGCCACATAAATGATGCCCTCTCCTGTACGATAAAAGCAGTCACGTAAAAATGATACGGAAACGCCCTTTGGATCGCTTTGGGTTGCTTTGGATTGCTTTGGATTGCTTTGGGTGTCTTTGGGTTGCTTTGGATTGCTTTGGGTTGCTTTGGATTGCTTTGGATTGCTTTGGATTGCTTTGGATTGTTTTGGATTGCTTTGGGTTGCTTTGGATTGCTTTGGATTGCTTTGGATTGCTTTGGATTGCTTTGGGTTGCTTTGGATTGCTTTGGATTGCTTTGGATTGCTTTGGATGGCTTTGGATTGCTTTGGGTTGCTTTGGGTTGCTTTGGATTGCTTTGGATTGCTTTGGATTGCTTTGGATTGTTTTGGATTGTTTTGGATTGCTTTGGATTGCTTTGGATTGTTTTGGATTGCTTTGGATTGCTTTGGGTTGCTTTGGATTGTTTTGAATTGCTTTGGATTGCTTTGGGTTGCTTTGGGTTGCTTTGGGTTGCTTTGGATTGCTTTGGATTGCTTTGGATTGTTTTGGATTGCTTTGGATTGCTTTGGATTGCTTAGGATTGTTTTGGATTGCTTTGGATTGCTTTGGGTTGCTTTGGGTTGCTTTGGATTGCTTTGGATTGTTTTGGATTACTTTGGATTGCTTTGGGTTGCTTTGGGTTGCTTTGGAGTGCATATCCATAGTCTGGGAAACCCGCCTCCGGTGTGGCGTGGGATGTCTTTTCCATTGATAACAAGCACAGCGTTTCTTCTTTGTGACGCTCATTCGCAGGGACTGCAGATGATGCGGTCAACCTTGACAAGTTGCTAGGCGTGCACTAGTAGTTTGCCAGTTGCTAGGCGTGCACTAGTAGTTTGCCAGTTGCTAGGCGTGCACTAGTAGTTTGCCAGTTGCTAGGCGTGCACTAGTAGTTTGCCAGTTGCTAGGCGTGCACTAGTAGTTTGCCAGTTGCTAGGCGTGCACTAGTAGTTTGCCAGTTGCTAGGCGTGCACTAGTAGTTTGCCAGTTGCTAGGCGTGCACTAGTAGTTTGCCAGTTGCTAGGCGTGCACTAGTAGTTTGCCAGTTGCTAGGCGTGCACTAGTAGTTTGCCAGTTGCTAGGCGTGCACTAGTAGTTTGCCAGTTGCTAGGCGTGCACTAGTAGTTTGCCAGTTGCTAGGCGTGCACTAGTAGTTTGCCAGTTGCTAGGCGTGCACTAGTAGTTTGCCAGTTGCTAGGCGTGCACTAGTAGTTTGCCAGTTGCTAGGCGTGCACTAGTAGTTTGCCAGTTGCTAGGCGTGCACTAGTAGTTTGCCAGTTGCTAGGCGTGCACTAGTAGTTTGCCAGTTGCTAGGCGTGCACTAGTAGTTTGCCAGTTGCTAGGCGTGCACTAGTAGTTTGCCAGTTGCTAGGCGTGCACTAGTAGTTTGCCAGTTGCTAGGCGTGCACTAGTAGTTTGCCAGTTGCTAGGCGTGCACTAGTAGTTTGCCAGTTGCTAGGCGTGCACTAGTAGTTTGCCAGTTGCTAGGCGTGCACTAGTAGTTTGCCAGTTGCTAGGCGTGCACTAGTAGTTTGCCAGTTGCTAGGCGTGCACTAGTAGTTTGCCAGTTGCTAGGCGTGCACTAGTAGTTTGCCAGTTGCTAGGCGTGCACTAGTAGTTTGCCAGTTGCTAGGCGTGCACTAGTAGTTTGCCAGTTGCTAGGCGTGCACTAGTAGTTTGCCAGTTGCTAGGCGTGCACTAGTAGTTTGCCAGTTGCTAGGCGTGCACTAGTAGTTTGCCAGTTGCTAGGCGTGCACTAGTAGTTTGCCAGTTGCTAGGCGTGCACTAGTAGTTTGCCAGTTGCTAGGCGTGCACTAGTAGTTTGCCAGTTGCTAGGCGTGCACTAGTAGTTTGCCAGTTGCTAGGCGTGCACTAGTAGTTTGCCAGTTGCTAGGCGTGCACTAGTAGTTTGCCAGTTGCTAGGCGTGCACTAGTAGTTTGCCAGTTGCTAGGCGTGCACTAGTAGTTTGCCAGTTGCTAGGCGTGCACTAGTAGTTTGCCAGTTGCTAGGCGTGCACTAGTAGTTTGCCAGCGTTACTGCATGTAACACCTCCACCCACCCCCAATCAAAACTGTAATGCATGCACATCGCCTCATTACACTGGCAGGGTCCTTACAGAGTTGCACGAAAGTATACTTTTAATAATGTATTGATTACGCACGGGTGTGATGATATACGGATTTCACATTTTGCATTGGTCATGACCAAAACCGCGTGAAATATGAACACACACAATGAATCTGCCTTTTCCCGTTAGGTTTGTACTTGTTGAACAGTCTACTCAATTAGTGGAAAAAACAAGAAAATTGTCACCACAGTGCGAGTCCTTCACTTTTGTTTTATCGGAAGCCTTTCCTAAGAAACAGTTGCTGTAAAGCCTGTTTTTGTCGAGTACGTTCATGCATCATCAGTCTTCTGATCGCGCTTTTCGTCTTGCGACTGTGACGAGCTTTTGGCCAGTTTGGCATCCAGAGGTCATCGTGTTTGGATTAAAATACTGTCAAACGGCTCATTTTAATCAATGCATCGTTGGTAAAGGTTTATGCATGTTTATGACACCTCCCACCTCCCCCAAAAGACAGGGTGTACTGTGCGTCTTGCTTTTTTCAGAGTGAATCAACCTTTGATGCTGTAACGAGGCGAACTAAGTACTTTGCAGAACCGATAAACTCGGATTTCAGTCGGAGCAACATTTTCACGTTCACTCTCCTGATGAAAC
>JAWQFJ010006445.1:35000-50000 GCA_034096865.1 Theodoxus fluviatilis | reverse complement strand
CACAACCATTCGAACTATACACACCCTGCACGAACACTCCGCTCATCCTCTGATACTAGAATGTTTATATCAAACCCTACACTCGCAATCTGCACGGCGGAAGAGCTTTTTCTCACTCTGCTGCCGTTGCATGAAACTCTCTCCCCCGCTCAGTCCGACATTGCGAAGATCTCGATTCCTTTTAATCTAACCTCAAAACCCTCTTTTTCACACAACACTTTGAAAAACCTCTGCATCAGTAATGTTCACACTTGTGGTATTTTTTTATCAGCTGTTTGCCTCCTGTCTAGTCTTGCTTGTCAGTATGTATATTACTTGAATCTGCTTGCTTGTTTGTATGTTTTTGTGTTCTTTTTCTATGTTACTATGGTTGTTTGCTTCTATGCTTGCAGGAATCTGTTTGTTTCCGGCTTTTTCGTTGCTATAGTTGTTTGCTTGCTTGCTTGCTTGGTTGATATCTGCTTATTGCTTTGCCTTATTTACTTGTGTGCTTATGTTCTTTTTCTATGTTTCTGTTGCTTTTTCAGTTTTTGCATGTATGTTTGCACGATTGATGTCTGTTTTCGGCTTTATCTTGCCTTTTTGTTGCTATGGTTGTTTGCAGTTTGCTTGTGTAGCTATGTTCCTTTGAAACTTTGTAAAGCGCTTTGTGCACGGAAAGCGCTATATAAATACTCATTATTATTATTATTATTATTATTATTATTATTATTATTATTATTATTATTATTATTATTATTATTATTATTATTATTATTATTATTATTATTTGAACTGCGCAAGACGGCAGCTAACGAAAAAAAGCAATGGTTCGTGCAACACTGTAACTTTTATCTTATGTCTAGAGACGGCTGTCTTTGCGGATATCCCATTTCATTCATAAGAGCTCAAACGAAGAATGCATACCGCGGCTTAGACCAGCTCGTGAATGTCACACTACACTAAAACTCAATTAATATATATATATATATATATATATATATATATATATATATATATATATATATATATATATATATATATATGTAAAATGCTAGCGCGTAGGAGAAATTACTATTAGGCTGTCTATGTTTTCCACCGAACTGTTCATCGTGCTGTTTGCCGTTACGATCTTACGTGCAGGACATAGTCACGTGAGGAGGAAATGCACATCCCTTGCAGCTGGCGTGCAGGTGTGACGACACGGCCTGCACGTGGTGCCACGTGCTTTGCACGTCCCTCGCTCTGTCCCGATATAGAGCGTGTGCCAAACGCAAAGCAACTCCATGACCTGATCTATCTGGGGCATTGGGCAAGGGGGTTGGTTTCATTTTTACCTCAGAAATAGTTCGCCATCGGTGGAGGCATTTTGCTTTTGATGATCAGTGCGCAGTAATCTTTAGCAAGGCGGTAAGGATATTTAGAATTCTGCCAGAGTGGAAGCTGATATAAAAAGATAGAGTTGTTACTCAATTCAACCGAATCTCACACAGTGCAATCCTGCGCAGCTCGTAGGGGGAGAAGAGTCGTTTTATCGTCGTCGTAGTCGTCGACTACTATTATTAAGCCCGAAAATAATAATCCAAATAATAAAATTAGTAATAATAAATAAGATATTAATAATATAATAATAATAATAAAATATAATAATATAAATAATATAATAATAATAGATAATAGCTAATAATTAATCATAATAATAATCATAATAATATAATAATTAATAATGATTAATAATAATAATTAATAAATAATAATAATTATTCATAATAAATAATAATAATAGTATAATAATAATAAATAATAATAAATAATCTAAAATAATAATAATAATAAATAAACATCATAAATAAAATAATAAATAATAATAATAATAATAAAAGTAATAATATATGACGCATGAAATAATAATAATAGATAATATAATAATAATAGACTACTGGCCATACAGTCAGACAATACAAGTAGTAGCTAGTCAGTAGTAGTCAGCAGCTTCAGTGGTCGCAATAATATCTAATAATAAACCAAATATCATCCTATACATAAAGTCAAAATAAAATAATCAATCTAATAATGCAATAAAAATAATACTAATAAAAATAAATAAATAATACGTAATAATACTATAACTACTCAACAATACTGATAATGTACATCATGATACTAATACTAATAATAAAGACTCATAAATACTCCCTGACATACATAATCCTACTACCTACATATATAATAAATGCCAGAATAATTATAAAGACGTCTTGTAATAATGGATCATCACTACTACATCAGAGAAGCAGCAATGAGCCCTAATAATGCTAGTAATACAACCACCTTAATAGCATACATAATAAAGTAATCAAATAAGTACATATAATTAAAATGATAAATAATAATTAAGAATATCATCCTAATAACATAATATATCATTAATATAATATTATTCCACTTCCTAATCATATTCTCCCTCCTACTCTCCCTCATTACCCTCCTCCTCTTCATTCTTTCTCTTTTCTTTTCCTCCTACTTTCCCTACTCTCTCCTCCTACTAATCCATCACCTCCTCAGTATCTTCATTCTCCCTGACTACCTCCTACTCCTCAATCTTACTCCTTTCTCCCTCCTCCTGCTATCTCCTTTACCTCCTACTTCTACCTCTTATTCTCCTCTTACCGCCTACCCTTGGTCTTCTTAAATCCTCACATACTGTCTCCATCCTAATGCCTCCTAGCTCATAATAATCCTACTAATCCCGAGCCTCCTCCTAACACTTCTCCTACCCTCCTCCAAGAGTCCTCCTATGCTAAAATCCCATCCTAATCCTCCTACCACTACTCCTCCCCATCATCCTTCTTCCTACGTGCCCTCTCTATTTCTTCTTCTCTTCTCCTCCCTCCGCCTCTCCTCGTAGTCCTACCTCCTCCTCATTCCCTCTTTTTCTTCGTCTTCTTCTTCTGCTACTCTCTTCCTCTTCCTCTTCCTACTCTCCTCTTACTTTATCTTCTTCCGTCTTCTTCTATCTTCTTCTCTTCTTCTTCTTCTTCTCTTCTTTCTCCCTCTTCCTCCTCCTCTTCTTCTCCTCCTCCTCCTCTTTCTCTTCCTCCTCCTCCACCTCTCTTTCTTCTCTTCCTCCTCCACTCTTCTCTCCCTCCTCCTCCTCCTACTTCGCTCCTTCTCTCCTTTCCTCTTCTCCTTCATCCTTTTCCTTCTTCTTCTCCCTCCTCTTCTTCTCCCTTCTTCTTATCCTCTATTTCTCCCTTCTCCTTCTCCTCTTCTTCTCCCTTCTCCTCCTTCTCTTCTTCTCCCTCCTCCTTCTCCTCCTCCTCTTCTCCCTTCTCCCTTCTCCTTTTCTTCTCCCTCCTCCTCTTCCTTCTTCTTCTCACTCCTCCTCCTCCTCCTCCTCCTCCTCCTCCTCCTCCTCCTCCTCCTCCTCCTCCTCCTCCTCCTCCTCCTCCTTCTCCTCCTCCTCCTTCTCCTCCTCTCCTCCTCCCTCCTCCTCCTTCTGCTCCTCCTCCTCCCTCCTCCTCCTCTTCCTCCTCCTCCTCCTCCTCCTCCCTCTCTTCTTCTTCTTCTCCCTTTTCTCTTCTCCTCTTCCTCCTCCTCCTCCTCCTCCTCCTCCTCCTCCTCCCTCCTCCTCCCTCCTCCTCCTCCACCTCCCTCCTCCCTCTACCTTGCTCCACCTCTTCCTCCCCCATCCCCCTCCTCGTCCTCCTTCTCCTTCTCACTCCTCCTCCTCCTCCTCCTCCTCCTCCTCCTCCTCCTCCTCCTCCTCCTCCTCTCCTCCTCCTCCTCCTCCTCCTCCTTCTCCTCCTCCTCCATTCCTCCTCCTCCACCTCCTCCTCCTCCTCCTCTTCCTCCTCCTCCTTCTCCTTCTCCTCCTCCTCCTCCTTCTCCTCCTCCTCCTCCTCCTCCTTCTCCTCCTCCTCCTCCTCCTCCTCCTCCTCCTCCTCCTCCTCCTCCTCCTTCCTCTTCTTCCTCCTTCGTCCTCTTTCTTAGCCTCCTCTTTTGCTTTCTTCCTATGTTGTGGCTGCTTTGATTTCTTGTTCGTGTTAATTTGCAAAAGTGAGAATTTCTGGCAAAATTACAAAACTACTGTTATATGACCGTCCCTGTGTTGACCTCCGTGCCTGCAGCCTGCAGTTACATCGTCAAAGCAATGGCGCCTTGCCAGCTTTTGTTCCTTCATTTGGTTTGTTTACCAAATGTGCGTGATTTGGGCTTAGACAGGGAACAACTTGTTCATTAGCATTGTACACGGAAAATCTTGGAAGTAGTCCAGGCGCCTCAAAGATGGGACAGAACAGAGAAGAATACCTGATTGCGTTGCTTCGCATCATCAGGCATCTCGCAGTTTTAACATTGGTTATTTGCTCGCAATAGTTATCTTCTGGTGCCGTTTTTGACACGAATACACGGACTTGCTGAGTAGAATGCGGAAGGTGCAGTTTGCCACTGCAACATCCTTGTTTAATAGATTGGGTTGACCACGACGGATGTTCAATGAACTTTACGAAGAACTGACGTGCAATACTGCAAGACACTTGTTGTCAATTGAGATAAATCGGACACATCTTTTCGGACAGTATTTGCCACATTTGCATCGAAAGAGTGCCAATAAATCAAGTGATCACGGCCAACGGCGACCACATGGACAAGAAAAGTACCTCGCTACTCTGCGGATGCACCTGTTTCTGTCAAATTGTAAAAAAACATTATTTGCAGCTGCCGTCTGTTTAGGTTCTCAACAGCGCAGCTGAGTAAACAGACGTATGTGCACCTGCTGTGAAATTGCGTATATAATGAAACATCGCTATCTGTTTGGAATCCCCGCTGCTTCTTATCATTACTATTCAAATGGGGCTTACACCTGATACAACTGAAACATTCTGATCATCTCACAACATACGTGTGGGGAGATAACATAATTCACCGCAAAAGAAATGATGTTGCACTAGTGGATGGAAGACTTCCGGGCCTAACTCTCTTGTATCGTTCACTTAAGGAAGCGGGATCACTCTTCAAAGTGTAACTGAAAGACTACAAGTGCAATCTCAGTTAACTGTGGGTGAAATTTCCCCAAGAGAATTTCCTCAAAAAGAACAAAAACAAATATTAGCATTATCATTATTGTCATAATCGTTATGGATGTCAAATCATACAGTATGCTCACCCTAAAGCGTACTTATGACTTGAAGCTAGTTATCGAATGAGCCTTTTTCAGCATTTTTCTGCGTGTCCTATACTGTTGGGATGCTGTGACAATCTTGATTGGATGGATTTCAACACTGGAGTTAAGAAAAAAACTGTCATGTATGCGGTAAGATTAAAATGGACCATTTCAATTTTTATAGTGTTTCTTGCATTCTGCAACAGCATTTGGATCTGTGGCAGACGGGTTCGTGTTCGCAATTCATATGAGGATGCACAGGCAAGGAGGTAAACGTGGTTCCAATCTGCGAAATGTCTTGTCTGCAACAATGTTATTGCACACATTGTTTGTGTGATCCTTGGCTTTTCCTGAATCTGCGCCAGCACTGTTAGGATTGAAAGGCAAAAGCGTTCCCGTAGCAGACTCTTTGCCATTAGATAGGATGGCTCCCTGGAAATCTCAGGCAGATGGAAGACACGCGGAACAAAGACGCAATGAAAAAGTTGCCTGCATAGTGGGAAAAAAGCTAATCTGCAACTAGCATGTCCGGTTGTTCATGAATCTAAATTAGATAACAACGTGCACAGCCATGTACTCAGAGATAAGAAAAACGTTGCAGTGATGAGCAGTTGGAGGACAGTGGCAATTGCCTTTCCAGGAGGAATTGATCTTGGAATTGAACGTCGGCCAAAACTATTGTTAGCCAGCATTCTGGGTAAACAGATAACTTTCTTTTCATTATGTCTCGGAGAGTTTACATCAATACCCTCTTTTTCCACCCATACATTCAACTGTAATTTATTAACTCCCGGAATCATCGTGTGGTCGGGAGAGAAATGAGATTTTCTTGTTTTCAACGAGCGCACGGATTGAGAAAGCAACAGGAGCTGCCTGGTCTGCGCCACAGACTGCGCCACCGAGGCTGATTCTGGCGCTGGCAAAACGAGTAAACCAAATACAGGAACTGGCAGAAGGAGGGGCAGAAGAGGGGATTAAGGGAACCGTCAAAATGAACTCTGACCGACTGCGGATTTCATCAGAGCTGATTGAATGGGCCTGGCAGGGAGCAAGGCAACATCCTCCTAATGTCTTTCATTGGCTTGTTTACCCCATTGCCCAACCCGCCCTTCCGCCTGCCCTCTTCCTCCTTCGCGTGTTTCTGGGGCAGGTCCAGCTGAGGCTAGCGTACTTTGGCATCAATCAGACCGAATTCGCCGAAGCAATCTTGCTGTGTAGCGGTTCTTTCGATCGTAATTGAATTACAAAGCCCTTCGGTAACAGCCAGAACAAGGGAACTGTCCTAGCAGTTTTACTCTAAAGCACCAAGTGAAAATGTACGACAATCTCTAAGAGCACGTCTTTTCCCCACGCTCCTTTCTTTTGCGGCCACGGGATCATCACAGTGCATGCAGAGTGATCATTTGATATTAAACCTGGAAACTTTTTCTGTAAGCTCCTCGATCGGGTTCCAAGTGATTAAGAGGCATCTAGCGGTAACCGCCGAATGAAAATCTCAGCACGCTGGGTTTTTCTCGCAAAGCATTCATGTCCAGCAGTCTGTATAAGCAGAATTATACTCGTTTCAACTACATGAACTTACGATGATATAACTGACGGCCACCTCTAGCTGTAAGGCAATTTGCGCACACACTGACACTAAAAACAAGAAGTGCATGAAGGTGTGTGGAGGAGAAGTCGGTGAAAAGAAGTACTCTCTCATTTTTCAACTGACTCCGGCGTTCTCGCCTCTGTAATCAGAGTGGGTGCCAGACGTCCCCCGGCTGCATTGATTGTCTCCCTTTGTTTGGACAGGAAGATCAGCGCCCCCTACGTCCGGACTGTGCAGTCATGTCTCCTGGTCGCCCTTCCTCTCCTGGCTCTGCCTGCCTTTCTTCTGGCCAAAATACCTTGCCGTACCGATGTGCCAGCTAAGACCATATTTCTTCGTAGTGCGTTTTAATTCGTGAAGTCCATCTACTGGGTCATCTAGTCTTTTATATCGCACAGACCTGGTTTATTGGTGCCAAAAAATGTCGACCGCTAATGATGCTTTTCTTTTCGTTACTGTCTTTTATTGATCTCATCACGATCTGTATCATGTGATATCCAACAAACGGAAGTATAAATGCGAACAAACTTAGGGTTGGTAAACTGAGACAAAGCACGCGAAGCAAAGCTAAGAGTAGCACAGCAATATATACAGTTGTGTATTTACTACGATATCCTTACATGTCGATGGCATCAAATTTAGGTTAAGCAGTGAATTGATGCCTTCATGGTTTTACATTTGTTCTGGGACAAATATCTAATCAATAAACTTCATTGAAGCATCTGTGCACATTATTTGTGATAGGAGATCACAGTTGAGACTGTCGTGACTGTTTTCTAATTCATTTGAATAAACATTCTAGACATGTTTCATAACTTTACTAAATGGTGAAATACATAAAATAGTCCAAATATGAATCAAGATAACTGCTCCCTGACGGTTATTCGTAACTAAACACTTAACGCTCTTAGTTGTTTCTTAAAGCAAGGACAATTGTCAAAACGGAGTCAAATAAGATGAAATACTAGACGGATTAAAATTTCACAAATTTTCAAGGTAAAATGACGTTCTTCCAGGGAAGATGGATAAGAGTGTTCTCAATGAAAAACAACAATAGCTGAAGACACAACGAAACAAATTCCAGGCAACAAACAACGCCAGTCCTGAATCGAATCCAGGCGACCTTTCTAATCTGTCTCCACTTCCCCAAACAGTCTACCCACTGGAGGATCACTTGGTAACGGCTGAGCGGCATCGTAAGGCTTAGGGCGAGGTTTAATTCTCCGCCCTCTCCAAGACGTATGGGGCACAGGATTGGCCCTGAGGGCTCCGATCAGCACGCGCCCTTGGAGACAACGACCGAGGAGACCAGGAGAGGTCCGGAAGAAGCACTGATCAATGGCCAAGTCTGCGAGACAGGCTCGTGGCCCCGTCCTGGCGGCCTGGGCTGACTGAGCTAATATCCGCCATGGCTAACTACCCCGGAAGTCGAAGCCCAGCTCGGGTTAAGATGAGCGGGCACGCCTGGACAAAGCGTATGCTGTATGGCTGCTTGTCCAAGGCTTTGTTGGTGTGGAGGTCGGAGAGGATGTTTGTGTGGTCGTCAGTGCGCATGCTCGTGTGGCCCTGCTGGGGAGGATTTGGATGGAGATTTGTGGCTGTTCGAAAGGTGTGTATACGTGGTTGACCACGTGGATTTCAGACGTGCATGTACATGGCTTGACTGTCCTATGAGTATGATCATTCTGTGCCTGCAAATTGAGTTATATTGCAGGTTACATGATCAGAGCTCCCAAACACTGGAACACTTTATTAAATGCGCTCAAATACTATGATGAACTGGAGCTTGTCTCTTCATTGTACGTGGAAGATATTAGAGTTAGGGGTTTAAGCGGGAAAGATGAAATTGCCTGTTGTTGATTTTTTTATTTACATATTAAGCGCCGCACAGCAAAGATGTACATGTTTGCGTGACTGTTTCTATCAAGATTCATAAATGTCTTTGAGGTTGTATGAGTGGAAGTCATTGTGAATCCGTGTGTAGGTGTCAATGTGATTGGGAATGTGGATGTCAGTGTAGCCGTCCGGTAATATTGTGTGAGACTGTCTTGCTGTTTGTCATGGCGTTAGGTTCCTGACTGTCTGTGCTACTATTAGCAAACAAAGTGGTTGTTTGAGTTGTGTGTGTCTTGTTGTTCTCTGTTAATCAAATGTTGACTGCCTGCGTGTGTCTTCAAGATGACTTCGTTTTCAAAATTTTCAACTGAGGGCACGAGTGAATCGTTTTTCTCATGAAATTACACTGTATGAAATATGTTTGGAATTGATCTGCTTGTCCGAATCTTCCAAATCCCCGTCTTTAGCACGGTTCATCGGGAAAACGTCTATCAGCCAAAAGAATCTAAAATGCAAGAATAAATACAAACTGTAAGGTAAATAAACGGACACTTTGAAGATCTAAAAGTAAACATCATTACGTTAAAAGCATAACTGATTCCACTTTATCAGCGATGCACAGGCGAACCAAAGACAGGTGAGGCGGGAAGAAAGGAAATCAATTCTCTAAACTCCCAACATGTCAGGACCGACGCGAATCAATAGCGATCTGAGCCAGGACACGTCCTCGCGCTACATACGAAGAAACTTGTCTGACTTGTTCATTCATCCAGATGCCCCTGGTATGGCTGGCAGAACCACTTAGATATTTCTTCAAATGCGTCTGCTTCGGAAATCCAGACAAGTTCAATCAGTCATGCAAAGTCAGCGTGATTATTCTTCGTCTTTTGCGGTATGAAGGCAAAGGTTTTCCTCGCCATTACGGCAATTGACGTGACTCATTCAGCCAAATGAGTGGACTGCGGCTTGTATTGCAATCCGTTTGCGGGACGAAGTGATCCAGAAAGCATGCTGACTGTAGAAAACACTTACGACGTTCAACATTAATTATTGGCTCGGGCAAATACTTGGGAAGGCATACGCAGGCACATTCACTCATGCGTGTGCACGCGCATGCACACACGCACTCGCATATCAATGCTAAGTAAGAGAGGGAGGAGAGAGAGAAAGAGATAGAGAAACAGAGAGAGAGAGTGAAAGTGACAGAAAGAGAGAGAGAGAGAGAGGAGAGAGAGAGAGAGAGAGAGAGAGAGAGAGAGAGAGAGAGAGAGAGAGAGAGAGAGAGAGAGAGAGAGAGCTAGAGATCTGACTCAATTCAAACAGAACGACTGGTTAAGATTATTCTATTTTTAAAACCTAGGCTTGTTTTGCATAATACGCTCTAAGGGAAACACTCATCAGCATGCAGTCTCTCTCCACTCTTCCCTCTATACACCGTTTTACTACATTCTTTCGGTACCTTTCCCCTCGTGGCAAGACCAGAACAGGAAACAACACAGCAGAACAATGGGTTGTGCGGCATCGCCTGTCGTCCCCGATGCGTCATGGACTGATGCCATACTTAGAAAATTGTTCGTCTGTAATGAGTAGTGGCAACGAAGTGTGAAGTGATTGGATTGCAGGCTCTTTGATCTTTGATTTGATTGGTACCGATGCGTTAGACTTTTCCTGTCTCTGCTGATGAGACAAGTGCCGGAGAGATGGACGTGGACATGCGTTGGAGGCTTGGCAAACATTCACCATGCCCCCCCCCCCCCCCCCATCATGCCCCCCTCATTCACACCTGACTTCCTGACATCCTTCTTTTCTGCCTTCCGGTCTGGTTGCCTGGCTGTCTGACTGCCTGTTTTCAAGTCTCTCTCGCTGGCTGCTGACCTGACAGTCTGCTTTCTTGCACACATGCCTTTCTCCTTCCTCTCTCACCTGCTTGTTTGCAATTGTGTGTCTGCTGGTTTACAATATTTCACATACTCTTTTTCTTGTAATCTTTTTTTTTCTTCCTTTTACTATATTTCTTTCTAACTTTGAAATATTGGAGACCTTTCCAATAATCTTGTTTATTTGTGTTTTTCCTTGATTCCTTCATTCCTCGTTTTCTTCCCTTCTTCATTTCTTTTCTCTTTCCTTTCTTGCTTCTTTCTTTTTTCCGCACGTCTTCAGCATTGTTCACCTACCAGACAGAACATCTCTCCCCCCTCCACCCCCCACCCCCCGGCTGGATACTTGTGTATCTGCACGAATGTCTGTCTGGTCATGAGCCTGCCTGACTGTCAGTAGCAACACGTCCGTCTGCTTCCTAACTTCGTTTCGGCTTCCTTGTCTCTATGTCTCTCCCGCTGCTTTCCTGGTTTCCTCTCTGCCAACGTGGCCACCAGTTGGCGTGGTTTGTGTGTTGTCTGCCTGGCTTTTTGCCCACATATATTGCCGCCTTCCTCCAGCCTGAATGCACACCCGTCTGCCTGCTCTTATGTCCACCTGTCTTCTGTCAATCTCTCTGCCTGCAACAGTGCATGCATGCATGCCCTCCTTCAGGCACGCAGTGCGGTAGCTTCGCACGCAACCCAAGCAGACGGCCATCTGGTCTTTCCCACCTAATCAGATGGTCGAGATTAAAAAGCATTGAAGAATCTTTCCCAAGAACACGGAGCAATATTTTTAAAATTGTGATTGAAAGAATGTCGCAAAGAAGTGCGTTGTAGCACTGGCTCTCGCGTCCCATGGAGCATGCCGACACCATGGCGAATGACAAATCTCTCTCTGAAAGGATCATATATAGGCACGTCGATCATTTTCTCCAAGACAAAGAAAGCTGCATGTGACATCTTTGATTCTATTGATCTCTCTCAGCGATCATTCACACCTTGCTTTGCAATGGCAGAGACGACAAGACCGCTCCCTTCATTGTAGGTTTTGCCTCTCCTCCTCTTCCTCCTCCTCTATTTCCCCATTTCCCTTCTATAACCTACTACCTTTGATTCCATCTCTTTCTCTGCTCCTTCCCCCACCTCCCCTTGTCTGAGACTGGGCAGCTGCACTGCAGTTTTCAAACGATCGATTGATTGAGCTCCAAGGACGTTTTCCCGTATCGATCTCGACGGCCTGTGACACGCCAGACGCATGGTTCAACGTCTTCAGAGATCAACCATCAATGTTAGGCTGGGTGGAGAAAAAAGACTACGACGAGGACGAGTAGCAGGCGGTGAATCAGACTGATGGAAGGGCTCACTCAAGCAGGAAGCTAAGCACCAGATTAAACGGTTATATTGGGATTGCCCTCAACCACAAAATGTAGTCTGTGTTCGTCGTAATTTCACGATAGAAGGACACACTGCAAAATATGCGATACTGTCTTTGTTCTTGATGGCTTGTACCGTTGCAGGCTCTCATTCAATAGGCGGTCGTGCCTTAAATGTGTCTTTCAGTGTTGTCCTTGAATTATGTCGTGCGACAACCCGCCTGTACTGCTGCAGGAAGAAAGTTCCATATATATCTTCATTGAAAATCGACGAACCACGATGCATGATTCGCGGTGGTGCACTGGAGTGTGACACTTCAAGCCTGACGTGAGGCTGAGTGGGCAAGACATTATTTCGCACAGACGGAGAACGATGTAGTTTGGACGCTCAGGTTAAAGGTCTCATGCAGTGCATGCTGGCGAGTCCTGTCTTTCGTTCCAGCGCGCGGCAGGACGAGCACTGCAGCTACGACATCCCATTGAAAGCCCACTGCCTTTAGCGATGTGCTGCGTGTGAGTGGGAACCGTGATGAGTCATTTCAGTATGTAGGTATGGGGTCAGTGCAGTATTTGTTCGTACGTTCTCTTTCAAATCGACTTCGAATTAAAGCAACTGTCGTCTTCATGGCGATGGAAATAGTGATGCCTGCTAGTGAGGCGTGTAAACCTTTCTTCATGACATTAAACAACCACATATTTATCAAACACATATGTACACACACGTACACATACATGCATACACATGTACATATACAGATATGCGCAAACGCGCGCCCGCGCGCGCGCACACACACACACACACACACACGCGCGCACGTACACGCGCACACAAACTCACACACACACACACACACGCACGCACACACACACACACACACACGCACACACACACACACACACACACACACACACCGCACGTACACACACGCACACATACAGCCGTAGCCAACGATATTTCTCTTCCGTTTCTCTGCCTGTTACTTTCATCCACAGTAGAAGCAGCGCCTAATAGACTGCAGCCATTTGACATAGAGTGAAAGGACAAAAGCCACGCAGATGAGAGGAGACAAATTGGTTTCTCAAGGTGAGTGGGTGGGAGGATGATGAAGGAATTGCCCAGAAGGAAAAGGTGGGTAAAATAACTCCTTGATAGGGGAGGAGAAGAGGTGGGAGAAGAGGGGGAGAAGAGGGGGAGAAGAGAGGGAGAAGAGGGGGAGAAGAAGGGAAGAAGAGGGGATATAAGAGGAGAAAAAGGGGGGAGAAGTATGGGGGAGAAGAAGAAGGAAGGGTGGAGAAGAGAGGAATGAGAAGAGGGGGGAAAGAGGGGGAGAAGTGGAGGGGAGAAGTATGGGGGAGAAGAAGGAAAGAAGGGTGGAGAAGAGAGGAATGAGAAGAGGGGGGAAAGAGGGGGAGAAGAGGGGGTAGAAGAAGAGGGGGGAAAGAGGGGGAGAAGAGAGGAATGAGAAGAGGGGAGAAGAGAGGGGGAAGAAGAGGGGGAGAAGAAGGGAAGAAGAGGGGGGATAAGAGGAGAAAAAGGGGGGAGAAGTATGGGGGAGAAGAAGGAAAGAAGGGTGGAGAAGAGAGGGATGAGAAGAGGGGGGAAAGAGGGGGAGAAGAGGGGGTAGAAGAAGGGGGAGGGGGGTGTTCCCAGTTGAGGGGCTGCCACAAGTGTACGTGCCCTGGGGAGATCTGGCTGCGGACCTGTCGTGACTCCTTGGGGCTGCATAGAATGTCAAAGGCCGTGTGGAATTTCCACCGTATTGCCTGGTACCGCTTCTGTTGAACTTTTCGATCTTAACCTCTTCGACCTCCCGGTCCGTTTGCGCCAACAGCACCATTTGGATTTGTTCCACACTCATTGATAGCTCCCCACACTAGCATGGCGTTTTGTGCTTCTCGGCACGTACTGAAGACTGCTGGATTATTCTCTTCCTAAGGGACTGACTTTTTTCACATGGGCTAAGGCTTTGAAGTCATCTGACGATATTATTGCGATGTTGCTTAACATTTTGGTGTCCCTAGCTTTAACAATTAATGCCTGACAACGACAGGATCTCCGTGGACGTGTTATAGACCTTTTAGATAAATCAAACAGATCCACAAGCACTTTTGATCACATCCTAAACATCACATTAATGAAAGACTAAAGGCCTAAATAGTTTTTACTATCCGCCTTTTTTCCCCTGGCCCTCATCGACTTTGAGTCTGGCATCCATGCCTGGCTTCATCAAGACATCCAAGTGACGAGTATGCTTTTGTACTGTCATTGGACACAAGAACCATCCTAGTCAGCCGTACGGTGAACAGTCTTGATCATTGAGCTTGTTACCGAGTTGCTATATAATGTGTTCTTTGCAAAGTGTCATCCTTTTTTATAGAGAGAGCTGCAGGATTTTTAAAATTTTGTTTGGCATGATAATTGAGCGTATGTATTTCACATTTATCATCAACACAATAAGACAAATGTTTCATAAATGCAATCCTAGCTATCTTTTCTTATTATTGGGAAATTTAGGTTTTGCTGGGACGGGGGTTTTAGTGCAATATTGCACATTTTTGCTGCAATGGACATTGAGGATTATGTCCATTACTCCAGTAAAGAGAAACGCGTGCCCTTTGATCAGACTATATATTCACGCGACACACATACCGTGTCCCTGAAGCTTAAGCAGAAGATACTTGATCAGAACAAAACAAATGGTATCTTCAAACACTTCTTGAATTTGACGTCATCGCGAGTAAAACTTCAATCTCGCTTTGCTGTGGGGCTTAACACATCGGAGAAAAAGGTAAATTGGAGGTTTAGCAACACACTTCTGATACTAGTCGATGATTTGGCTAACCTAAAGTCCATCTATTAACCTGGACCAGAACCACAAGACTCGCAGTAGAATCTCTGATACAATGGCGTTCTAAATTGAGCGTCTATATTCTGCTTCTCTCAGTATCCTAGACCGACCAGCCCACCATCAGAGCATACTCCAAAGCTCTGTTATCTCGACGCAATCTTTCGACACGGCAGCCCTTGATATTTAATTGAGGGCAGATAATGTTGGCCTGTGGTGGCTGCGGCCTGCCCCCTTGCAGTGAATGAAGTTAATCAAGTGGGTCTTGACTTAGACATGGGAAGGCCACTCTGGTTTGAAGTCTTCGCATCAGGAGGAAGTGATGGATGGGTGGCGAGCAGGACGGCCT
>JAWQFJ010006445.1:5000-30000 GCA_034096865.1 Theodoxus fluviatilis | reverse complement strand
GATTGTATACATAAGGCTTTTGACATAAGGCTTTGGACATACGACTATAGACACACAGACTTAGACATAACACTTTGGACATAAAGCTATGGACGTAAGACTTTAGACATAAGGCTTTAGACATAAACCTTTGACACAGAGATTCAGATATAAGGCTTTTGAATAAGGCTTTAGAAATAAGACTGTAGACACAAAACTTTAGACATAACACTTTAGACAAAAAGCTATAGGCATAAGGCTTTAGACATAACACTTTAGACATGAAGCTATAAACATAAGGCTTTAGACATAAGGCGTTAGACATAACACTTTAGACATACGGCTAAATAAATGAGGTTTTAGACATAGCACTTTAGACATAAAGCTAAAGAAATAGGGCTTTCGACACAACACATAAAGCTATAGACGTAAAGCTACAGACATAAAGCTACAGGCATAAAGCTACAGACATAAAGCTACAGACATGAAGCTACAGGCATAAAGCTACAGACATAAAGCTACAGACATAAAGCTACATACATAAAGCTACAGACATAAAGCTACATACATAAAGCTACAGGCATAAAGCTACAGACATAAAGCTACAGACATAAAGCTGCAGACATAAAGCTACAGGCATAAAGCTACTGACATAAAGCTACAGACATAAAGCTACAGGCATAAAGCTACAGACATAAAGCTACATACATAAAGCTACATACATAAAGCTACAGACAGAAAGCTACAGACATAAAGCTACAGACATAAAGCTACAGACATAAAGCTACAGACATAAAGTTACAGACATGAAGCTACAGACATAAAGCTACAGACATAAAGCTACAGACATAAAGCTACAGATATGAAGCTACAGACATGAAACTACAGGCACGCAGATACAGACATGAAGCTACAGACATAAAGCTACAAACATAAAGTTACAGACATAAAGCTACAGACATAAAGCTACAGACATAAAGCTACAGACATGAAGCTACAAACATAAAGCTACATACATAAAGTTACAGACATAAAGCTACAGATATAAAGCTACAGACATGAAGCTACAGACATAAAGCTACAGACATAAAGCTACAGACATGAAGCTACAGACATAAAGCTACAGGCATGAAGCTACAGACATGAAACTACAGGCATGAAGCTACAGGCATGAAGCTACAGACAGAAAGCTACAGACATGAAGCTACAGACATGAAGCTACAGGCATGAAGCTACAGACATGAAGTTACAGACAGAAAGCTACAGACATAAAGCTACAGACATAAAGCTACAGACATGAAGCTACAGACATGAAGCTGCAGACATGAAGCTACAGACATAAAGCTACAGACATGAAGCTACAGACATGAAGCTACAGACATGAAGCTGCAGACATGAAGCTACAGACAGAAAGCTACAGACATAAAGCTACAGACATGAAGCTACAGACATTAAGCTACAGACATAACACTTTATACATAGAGCTACAGACATAAAGCTACAGACATAAAGCTACAGACATAAAGCTACAGACATGAAGCTACAGGCATGAAGCTACAGACATGAAGCTACAGGCATGAAGCTACAGACATGAAGCTACAGACATAAAGCTACAGACATGAAGCTACAGACATGAAGCTACAGACATAAAGCTACAGACATAAAGCTACAGACATAAAGCTACATACATAAAGCTACATACATAAAGCTGCAGGCATAAAACTACAGACATAAAGCAACAGACATAAAGATACACACATAAATCTACCGACATAAAGCTACAGACATAACACTTTATACATAAAGCTACAGACATAAAGCTACAGACATGAAGCTACAGAAATAAAGCTACAGACATGAAGCTACAGACATGAAGCTACAGACATGAAGCTACAGACTTAACCTTTTATACATAAAGCTACAGACATGAAGCTACAGTCATGAAGCTACAGACATGAAGCTACAGACATGACGCTACAGACATAAATCTAAAGACATGAAGCTACAGACATAAAACTACAGACATAAAGCTACAGACATAAACCTACAGGCATAAAGCTACATACATACAGCTACAGACATAAAACTACAGACATGAAGCTAGATATATAAAACTACAGACATAAAGCTATATACATGAAGCTACAGACATAAAGCTACAGACATAAAGCTACAGACATAAAGCTACAGACATAAAGCTACAGACATAAAGCTACAGACATAAAGCTACAGACATACAGCTACAGACATAAAGCTACAGGCATAAAGCTACAGACATAAAGCTACAGACATAAAGCTACAGACATAAAGCTACAGACATAAAGCTACAGACATAAAGCTACAGACATAAAGCTACAGACATAAAGCTACAGACATAAAGCTACAGACATAAAGCTACAGACATAAAGCTACAGACATAAAGCTACATACATAAAGCTACAGACATAAAGCTACAGACATAAAGCTACAGACATAAAGCTACAGACATAAAGCTACAGACATAAAGCTTCATACATAAAGCTACATACATAAAGCTACAGACATAAAGCTACAGACATGAAGCTACAGACATAAAGCTACATACATAAAGCTACAGACATAAAGCTACATACATAAAGCTACATACATAAAGCTACAGACATAAAGCTACAGACATAAAGCTACATACATAAAGCTACAGACATAAAGCTACAGACATGAAGCTACAGACATAAAGCTACATACATAAAGCTACAGACATAAAGCTACAGACATGCAGCTACAGATATAAAGCTACAGACATAAAGCTACAGACATGAAACTACAGACATAAAGCTACAGACATAAAGCTACAGACATAAAGCTACAGACATGAAGCTACAGACATAAAGCTACAGACATAAAGCTACAGACATAAAGCTACAGACATAAAGCTACAAACATAAAGCTACAGACATAAAGCTACAGACATGAAGCTACAGACATAAAGCTACAGACATAAAGCTACAGACATGAAGCTACAGACATAAAGCTACGGACATGAAGCTACAGACATAACACTTTATACATAAAGCTACAGACGTGAAGCTACAGACATAAAGCTACAGACATAAAGCTACAGACATAAAGCTACAGATATAAAGCTAAAGACATAAAGCTACAGACATAAAGCTACAGATATAAAGCTACAGACATAAAGCTACAGACATAAAGCTACAGACATAAAGCTACATACATAAAGCTACAGACATAAAGCTACAGGCATAACACTTTATACTTAAAGCTACAGACATGAAGCTACAGACATAAAGCTACAGACATAAAGCTACAGACATGAAGCTACAGACATAACACTTTATACATAAAGCTACAGACATGAAGCTACAGACATAAAGCTACAGACATAAAGCTACAGACATAAAGCTACAGACATAAAGCTACAGACATAAAGCTACAGACATAAAGCTACATACATAAAGCTACAGACATAAAGCTACAGACATAACACTTTATACATAAAGCTACAGACATAAAGCTACATACATAAAGCTACAGACATAAAGCTACAGACATAAAGCTACAGACATAAAGCTACAGACATAAAGCTACAGACATAAAGCTACAGACATAACACTTTATACATAAAGCTACAGACATAAAGCTACAGACATAAAGCTACAGACATAAAGCTACAAACATAAAGCTACAGACATAAAGCTACATACATAAAGCTACAGACATAAAGCTACAGACATAACACTTTATACATAAAGCTACAGACATAAAGCTACATACATAAAGCTGCAGACATAAAGCTACAGACATAAAGCTACAGACATAAAGCTACAGACATAAAGCTACAGACATAAAGCTACAGACATAACACTTTATACATAAAGCTACAGACATAAAGCTACAGACATAAAGCTGCAGACATAAAGCTACAGACATAAAGCTACAGACATAAAGCTACAGACATAAAGCTACAGACATAAAGCTACAGACATAAAGCTACAGACATAAAGCTACAGACATAAAGCTATAGACATAAAGCTGCAGACATAAAGCTACAGACATAAAGCTACAGATATAAAGCTACAGACATAAAGCTACATACATAAAGCTACAGACATAAAGCTACATACATAAAGCTACAGACATAAAGCTACAGACATAAAGCTACAGACATAAAGCTACAGACATAAAGCTACAGACATAAAGCTACAGACATAACACTTTATACATAAAGCTACAGACATAAAGCTACATACATAAAGCTACAGACATAAAGCTACAGACATAAAGCTACAGACATAAAGCTACAGACATAAAGCTACAGACATAAAGCTCCAGACATAAAGCTACAGACATAAAGATACATACATAAAGCTACAGACATAAAGCTACAGACATAAAGCTACAGACATAAAGCTACATACATAAAGCTACAGACATAAAGCTACAGACATAACACTTTATACATAAAGCTACAGACATAAAGCTACATACATAAAGCTACAGACATAAAGCTACAGACAGAAAGCTACAGACATAAAGCTACAGACATAACACTTTATACATAAAGCTACAGACATAAAGCTACATACATAAAGCTACAGACATAAAGCTACAGACATAAAGCTACAGACATAAAGCTACAGACATAAAGCTACAGACATAAAGCTACAGACATAAAGCTACAGACATAAAGCTACAGACATAAAGCTACAGACATAAAGCTGCAGACATGAAGCTACAGAAATAAAGCTACAGACATAAAGCTACAGACATAAAGCTACAGACATGAAGCTACAGACATGAAGCTACAGACATAAAGCTACAGACATAAAGTTACAGACATAACACTTTATACATAAAGCTACAGACATAAAGCTACAGACATGAAGCTACAGACATGAAGCTACAGACATAACACTTTATACATAAAGCTACAGACATAAAGCTACAGACATAAATCTACAGACATAAAGTTACAGACATAAAGCTACGGACATGGATCTACAGACATAACACTTTATACATAAAGCTACAGACATAAAGCTACAGACATAAAGCTACAGACATAAAGCTACAGACATAAAGCTACAGACATAAAGTTACAGACATAAAGCTACGGACATGGATCTACAGACATAACACTTTATACATAAAGCTACAGACATAAAGCTACAGACATAACGCTACAGACATGAAGCTACAGATATAAAGCTACAGACATAAAGCTACAGACATAAAGCTACAGACATAAAGCTACAGACATAAAGCTACAGACATAAAGCTACAGACATAAAGCTACAGACATAAAGCTACAGACATGAAGCTACAGACATGAAGCTGCAGACATAAAGCTACAGACATAAAGCTACAGACATAAAGCTACAGACATAAAGCTACAGACATAAAGCTACAGACATAAAGCTACAGACATAAAGCTATAGACATAAAGCTGCAGACATAAAGCTACAGACATAAAGCTACAGACATAAAGCTACAGACATAAAGCTACAGACATAAAGCTACAGACATAAAGCTACAGACATAAAGCTACAGACATGAAGCTACAGACATAAAGCTACAGGCATAAAGCTACAGACATAAAGCTACAGATATAAAGCTACAGACATAAAGCTACAGACATAAAGCTACAGACATAAAGCTACAGACATAAAGCTATAGACATAAAGCTGCAGACATAAAGCTACAGACATAAAGCTACAGACATAAAGCTACAGACATAAAGCTACAGACATAAAGCTACAGACATAAAGCTACAGACATAAAGCTACAGACATGAAGCTACAGACATAAAGCTACAGGCATAAAGCTACAGACATAAAGCTACAGATATAAAGCTACAGCCAGGGTAGCAGCCCTCATAAAGCAAGAGCAGGACGTGGAAATAGGAGACTCTTCCATCAAGTTCTCTCCCAGTCGATAGGTTGTCGACGTCACAGAATATGATTAAGTGTTGCGAAAATCTCGAGGGTACCACACACAAATGCAGGAAAGATCGTGCTGCCGACAAGAGAATTTGATAAACTCACATCGATATTCATGACTCTGAGGTGTTTTTTCCCAAGAAAGTGATTAATGATAACGAGATCGATTTTCAAGCTTGACTGCTAACGATGCAGCATGCGAGTCGATTTCCGCTCTATCTCCTCAAGGACCGCTGCTTTCCCCCCGATGCAATGCTGTTTCGTGATGAATCGAGCGCGTGCGTGTTGGTGCATGAAAAAAAAATCATCCAATGAGATAAATCGGTTCTCTGTCGGAGAAACATCGGTAAATTTATTGGCGTCGACAGAGATGAGACGAACATGTGTTTCATACAGCAGTGGCATAAAAGATACACCTGTTTTACTGATACGATATCCTTGTATTCGTGCACAGTGATATTTGTTGCGATTATGCAGTTTAATTCTAAAAAGATAGTACATGACGTGGTTAAGGTGCTTAGATGTACAAAGCGTCAGTTTTGAGTTGTTTGTTGGTAATTTAATACCAGCATTGTCACATCAAAATTAATCGGAGCATTCAAACTTATTTCACTTGTAAAACAGTTTCCATGCATTGTTCTCGCCGTTATTCACCCCTATGTAGTGTTTATTGTCTGACTTGCAGGCGGTCTTTTGGACACAAAACGTTTTCCAAAAATACTGACAGTCTGTCTTGGCTTATGCATTTTGAGCACGTATGATATGTCGTCTCAAAACCAAGAAACGATGAAAATATTCATGCAGATCTGACCAAGATACGACTGTACGTGTACGAGAAAAAACATGCACCTGTTATAACGTTTTTTGTAGACGACATAATTTCGTCTTTTCAAGTCCAACGTTCTTACGCGTAATTGCGGAAGAGCGCTGGCAACATACCCTACTCTGAGGGGAAAATGCGGACGAGATTCCCTGGAAAGGTAACACCGGCGATGCAAATGTTTGCCAGGGATTCCAACGCTAACGAGGCACATTCTCCCAATAGATCATCACACGGACGGCTTTCGGAAATCATATGGTCAAATATCAAGTTTGACACGAAGCAGGACTGGGATGGTTTTGAGTCGAATGGAAAAAGAAATAGAAAAAATGAAATACTCATAGAAGATGTATAGAAAATGTAAAGAAAAAAATCGCAACTGGTAACTGTAAAGATTTTCATCCGTGTATGCAGATACGCGAAAGTTCATGCTCACGTACGCACACATACATATTCGCCAACATCTACGCGCACAAGCATTCACATGTTAATATACATTAAAACGAATGCGTACAAACACGTAACCATGCATACCAAGACCCACATACATTGTACATACGTGCGCATGCTAGACGGCACATACATACACGCATGAGCAACATATCTCGTCTCCCTCTTTCCTCCCCCTTCCCCCTCCCCACTTCCATCCCTCCATCCCCCATCCCACCCATCCACACGCGTGCGCGCGCGCGCACGAACCACACACACACACACACACACGCACACACACACACACACACACGCACACACACACACGCACGCACGCACGTACGCACGCACATTGCAAACACATACACACACGCACACACACACACGCGCGCACACACACACACACACACACATACACACACACACACATTGCAAGCGCGCGCGCACACACACACACACACACACACACACACACACACACACACACAAACTGTAGAACATGTTCCAATATTTTCCTAGCACTGTTGCACCTCTGACTGACTGCATATTTTGGTTGTGATGAGAAGAACAGCTGATGCAAAAAGCCTGCCGGTCAAAACAGCCTCGACTTCTTCACATCTCTACTTCAGGGAGGCGTGGTATTTGAAAACATTCCCAGAATAGTCGCCTCCCATGGCAAAAACATGGGGTGTGATGACGCAATTGAAACGCCCAGGTTGTCTTGATTCTGGGCCAGCAGAGAGGAGAGAGGAGAGAGAGAGAGAGAGAGAGAGAGAGAGAGAGAGAGAGAGAGAGAGAGAGAGAGAGAGAGATGGGAAGGGGGGGGAGGCACAAATACATGTGCCCCACTCCATCACCACCTTATCCCTTTAATCTTGTTTTATAAGAATGGACGGCACTAATGGGAGCAGTTGAGGATACTTTGAAACAAAGGAGGATATTGCTGCCAACTCATGGCTGACGACTAGGACGATATGGAGCAAAGCCACATTGCATGAGCTGTGTTGGTTATACAACTCTTTCCCACTAAATGTATTGCTTCGTAAACAACTGACTGCAACAGTGCTAATCTATAAAGAGTATATGTAATCTTACTACGTAAATTGTTGGAGTAAAAACGCAATTATTTTATTTTTATCTATGAAAATTGAAAAAAGTTTTTTTTAAGTGGTAGTCAATACATACACACCATGTACTGATTTTCACAGGAACAGACAAAAAAAGCACAACTTTAGCTCAGAATATGTTCCAGACAAATGCCCTGAGTTAAAAGAATCAAAAGGTTTGTTGCCTGCATTTCTTCACGATTCTTGTGCGCCGAGCGCTTTCAAGAAGCGGCGTCGCATTTGGAAACAGTTCTGGCATGAGCGACTCAAGGGAGATGGCCCTCTAAACATCGCAGCGCTCGTTTGATCCCAACCTGAACAAACACTGCAAGTCTGACGATCGCAATGAAATAACTCACCCAGATACACCCCTACCACGCATAGAGCAAAGAGGAGCCTTCTTTAGGCTCTCCGAAGATAGTGGATAACGTCCTAGGTTGAACTCCACACCTAAGTGTGTATACTTTACGATGGTGCCGTAAAACTGTTTGTGTCCATTCAGATTACCATGCACGATCCAGTCACTGGAATACAGCATGCAATCCAGGAAGTTTACGGTTTATTTCTGAGCTTTGACATATATTGCCTACTTTGTGTAGCGTCTATGTAAAGTTTAAAGCCCAGCCCTGATTTAAGGGTTAAATATAAGACTAGAAGTCGGACAGAATCAAAACGTAATCTAAGATACATCAAAACACTCTTGCTTCGGAGACAAGACCACGACAGAAGAACCTTTCTACCGTTGCGGTAAGGAGTCGAGACATCTCCTTCGCAATCCCACACAATCAATTAGCAGAGCCGAGAAGACGCAAATTGCCTATTCTGGGATCCAGGCCGACAAAGCAAACACCTCTCCCGCCCTGGCTGGCACGACATCTCCAACGGTGAAGCCCGATAGTGGTCGCTGCCTGTGGCTCATCAAAAACGACTCTTGTTGACCTTCCGCCAGCACGTGGCCTCCAGATATAGGCCATTAGGTCTCCCTCGATAACCCTGAGCGGCAGTGGCGTCAGCGGCGCTCTCTTTCTTCCTGGAGAACGTCCGTAAAATCCCCAAACCACGAGTGAGGCCAGGGAAGAACTTCTGTCCCGGAATTGTGCTTACTCCTAGTGGGAGGGATTGTGAGGCCAACATGCAAATGTAAAAGTGATATCTGTAGAAACGGGGATTGGCCTGAGGCCATGAGGCGGCCATGGTGTGGTGCAAAGGTGTGTGCGATTCCTTTGATGTGAAATGAATCCCAAAGGTTCTACACATCCTCTACAGAGGAAAATTTGCGGTAAAACCCTTACATATCCGAGACAGAGAGGAGACAGGAGATTTTCTAATAGTCCTGGGCCCGTATTCACAACGGCGATTTATCGGCGATTTATTTTAACTCCGATTTATCTCTAAACTCAGACGATTCCAACTGCCTGTTCCGCTCTCCCTTGGCTGGAAACCAGTATATATAGCAAAGCGCATCCTAGGATCCTCTGACGAGCGTACCTTATCTAACAGATCAAGATAACGCGGGGCTAGGGGATAAATCGAGTGTTAAAAAGACAAATCGCCGTTGTGAATACGGGCCCTGAAAAATAGCATGATCGAGGTAGACAAACTTCCTATGAAAAGTGGATGATCTTCTCTGAACATTGACTTGCCCGTGAGAGTGAAGGCACCTTCACGTGTAAAGCGAAGTCTGAATAGCTCATCTAACGTCACGGAACAGGTGTAAACTGTGCTTGTGTGCTCTGGAAGTGGAAACAAAGATTCTGTTCTCAGAGGAAAGACGGTGAGCTGAGTTAGTGTTACAATAGCTGAGGACACACTGATTCAGTTTCAAAAGTGTCTCGCCATTCATGAAATCGTGATGCCGTAAACTATGATTTTCAAGACTGAAAGTCATCGTTGAAACGAATGAATCTACGTCCTCATACGATTGAAATGTTGCATGTACATTAACTGTCGTTTTCATGATCTCATATGCCAGCTACTAAAAAATCTGGGGTTATATAAACATGGAATATTTTCTGCCAGCCCTTTATCAGGTGTCATCCTTTGCTTCAAGATTGCGCAGCAGTATCCTCAATAAGTTTGCAGAGAAGCACGCACTTTTTAAAGAAATACAGACAAAAATTTGAATTAGAAAGGCAGACTTCAAGAATACTTCAAATTAAAACATTACAAATCCTTTTTAAAAATAAACACTTTGACACAGCAGTTTCGTGTAGAAAACTGGCGGATAATTAAGATTCATTATTTCCCCAAGCTTTTTCTTGCCTCTTCTTCTCCCTCTTTATTTTCATTTTGAAAAGCTTCACTTCCAGAGAACGACTGTGATGTAATGCCTCCCTGACTGGCTCGCTTGAGGGCGCGGCTCACGGTTCACGTTCAGTCACGCGAGATCAGGCGAAAATTGCGCGCTCCCTGGCAGTAAGCCCTCGTGAGGAACTCGAGGAGAAGAGAACTCAAGGAACTTTGGACCCGACTAGATGGAACGTAGGTAGGCCCACGCGGAGCTTGTTACCGAAAGGGATTGACCTGAACTTCAGCAGTCTGGGCGCGTTCTGTTCTGGTACGAGGGCTGTATACGCTACGGGCATCTGCGGCTCTCCCTCTCTCCCCTCTCACCATACACAATGGCAGTCCTTGTTGAGCTCGCTGACAGGTTGTTTGCTAAACTTAGCTTTAACCTCTCAACAATGGCCCCGTCTGCCTTTCCGATGGTTATCAAGTTTAGTTTGCAGCATATTGGCGCTTTATTCCATTTTTATCGCCGTAATCTGGGGGGAATTTCAGCGCATTTCTATGATGAGGGGAAAGAAAACGTACAAATGACAATAGACGAGGAGAGCTCTTTGGTGTAGCTGCACAGGGTTAGGGTTGAGTTCGTAGACAAGGAGTGGTTGAGAACGAAGATAGGAGCATCTTGGCACACAAAAAAACCTCAGTGGCAAGAGTCTGAAGGAGACATTTTATTATGTTCAATTGTAATGACGCCCGTTTATGGGTTATTTATGCCGGCTTTTAAAAACTAGTGTACTATTCTTTTTCTCACAGACAAAAAAAAAATCAAGAATTGAATTCAATTGAAATTAATTGGTTCATTCATAGTGTTTGAAAAATCTTGGGATATTAATGTTGATGAAAGAACAGTCTACAACACCAATCATGGCTTCTAAAATTTGCATTGAGGTTTATGGCATGCCACCAAGATGGCCTGCCTGACATGCCTGCATTGGCATACTGGAGTGGAACCCACCCTCGTTTCCGCAACGCCCAGACCCTGCTTTCCGACAATGATGGCTGCAGGACGTGATCTTAGAGGTGGTGTCGATCAATAACAACACATATTACTTTGGCACGCAGTCAGATTACGCCCAAAAATATTCTCACTGAGAGTGCTTTTTTCGTGGGAAACAGCTACATTTGATGTTCTATCGAAGCTACAAACTTTTTTCTCTCCGTCCCCGCCTGGGCGATCCATATTCCATCGGCCTGTGCAGGGAAGTGTGCAAGCGCCGCTCTTATCTCCCGCAATCTCTGGAGCAGTAGAAAGCTATGGGGGACTGGAGAGCCAACCAGACACACCCTTCTCCAACCCTGAGACCTCTGGCGATAGGGGTGAGACGCGGATGGAGTTGCGGTTAGAGATGCAGGAAGAAGTGAATGCGACATTGGCTTAGGGTGAGAGTGCCTTTAAATCATCTCTCATTCGTTGTGTGAGTATGCATGCTCGTTCATATTTGTGTGTGTGCGTGTGTGTGTGTGTGTGTGTGTGTGTGTGTGTGTGTGTGTGTGTGTGTGTGTGTGTGCAGTGTAATTGTGTGTGAACATATGTGTGTGCGTGAGTGTGTGTCTGTGTGTGTGTGTGTGTGTGTGTGTGTGTGTGTGTGTGAGAGAGAGAGAGAGAGAGAGAGAGAGAGAGAGAGAAAGAGAGAGAGAAAGAGAGAGAGAGAGAAAGAAAGAGAGAGAGAGAGAGTGTGCATGTGCGTGCGCGCGCGCGCGTGTGTAAAAGAGAGAGAGAGAAAGAAAGAGAGAGAATGAGAGAGTGCGTGTGTGTTTAAATACACACTCATGTAAATACGCACACATTCTCACATACATACTGACTCAACATACATCTAATGTATACATATGCACTGTAAAAAAAAACCCACACATATGCATATTACCACATGTACGAAAACTGTAAATGCACACGGTACATACTCACCCATTCACTGAAACACACTCATAAGCAGCATATGCATGTTTACACAGACACGCGCATGCACACATGAACATAGCTCACAAATGCTGAGATAAAGAGACACAAGCACACATACACGCGCGTGTAAAACACAATAAACACCTTCTTCCCTTCTACCTCTCCCTTCCTCACTCTTCCCCCCCCCCCCCCCCCCCCCCACTCCCTCTCTCCACTCCCCCCTTCTTCCAGTAACTTCCTACTTGCCCTTCTCTCCTTTCCTTTTGCCCATTTGTACTC
Organism: Theodoxus fluviatilis; assembly: GCA_034096865.1. Classification (NCBI taxonomy): domain Eukaryota; kingdom Metazoa; phylum Mollusca; class Gastropoda; order Cycloneritida; family Neritidae; genus Theodoxus; species Theodoxus fluviatilis. The sequence goes on along the minus strand of JAWQFJ010006445.1, from coordinate 17,256 downwards.
TTCTCATCTCAACGCTCTCTGTCCAAGCATTTTACTGCCAAAATCCTCTTAAGGTATGACGAGTACTCCCTGACTAACACCCCTGCGACCCCCACCCCTGACCTCTACCACCATCCCCCCTTCTTGCCCCATCGCCTCCAACCCAACCCCCTTTCCACCCCATCGTTCTTTGTCCAGACAACCCGATCCTCACACACATGCCTCCAATCTCATCCGTTTTCACTTTCCTCCTCAAATATTTTTGCACCGTGAGGCGGGGCGGAATCGGAGGGATTATTTTTCCTTCTCGCTCGGACAGATTGCCGACTTCTTGCGAACTGCGTTCGATTCTGGGCGTGACAGCGTCCACAGGCCGTGGGGAAATGGTTGGCGGCAAGGCCTCGTTGTCAGTCTCCAGCCTCGATTTCGGCATGGAGTCTCTGCTCTTAAAACGTTCGGTTCTTTGTGGCAACTCTGTCGGAAGTGTTTTTACAAATAACCTGGTGTCTTGCTTTCCATACTGCTTAGAAGAACGGATTTAATTTTTTTTTTAAATCATGGCTGGGTCCAGACGTGCGTCGTTTTAAAAATCGCGCGGTGGAGATCGATTAAAAAGCATGAATTTCATCTCACACGAGCCTATGTGGAATCAATGTCTCGGTATTCACATCTTTTAAAGAACCGACAAAATTTTCCATGGAAAACGAGAATCGTCCCGAAAATGCGCATTGCATTCGACTGGAAACCTGAGAGTTATCGCAGACAAGAATCGCATCAAGCGTAAAACAATTTCCTGTCATGGCAAAACGGGGATGTCAAAGAAGATGGTCATCAATACTCCATGCGCAGGCAGCTGCCTGGTGGGACTGACTGCAAGCCGTGGCAAGAGGGTTTCAGTGTTGGATGGTTACGAGCCATTAACCCTCCAATGCTCCACACAACTGCACCCTGTGGCAACAACGTGTACTTCCTGTCATGCAGTCCATGGGGTAAAACTATCAACAGACTGCCTTCCTTCCAACCCCCAACCCCCAAACCCTGTTTGCCTGTCAACATCCACCCTTCCTTTCCACTCACCCCAATCAATCCAATTTCAGTATCATCTCCTACTTCCCCACCTAACCTCTCAGGCAGGTTGTAGAGTGAAACCTTTAATAATTTTTCTACCTGTCAATCCCTACATTAAATCGCTTTCTTTACCGGCATGCTCTTCCCGAACCCAGCTCATTCCATCCTACCCCATATCTGCATCATTGCCCACCTCTCCATCCCACCTGGCAAGGAAGACATTCTGACAAAACTATTCACAATCTACCTTCCTTTTTATTCCATCCATCCCACCCACCCCACCTCCATCTCACACATATAAACACAGCATCACACCCCAAAACCCCACGAGGCGAGCAAGGCTCTGGAACACAAGGACATGTATCAGCATTAGCCGTCCTTGGTTTACTAATGGTACTAAAACAACTGCCGTAGCTGCTGCTATTGTGATTGTTTTTTAGGGGGGGGGGGGGGGAGGGGGATAAACTTTTAATGTATCCAATGAACAAGGGAAAGTGGTTACATTGCCAGAGGTTAAGATTATATTGCAGTTCTAAAATAGTTTATGTTTAAATTACTTATGTCAGTCGATGTAAGAAATCAATAATATGTATGTCTGTGTGTGTGTGTCTTGGACCTCCAACTGTGACCTACCGTCTACCTTCTCACTTTCTTCCTTCTCTCTCTCTCCCCTTCTGCACTGTATCCATATATATCTACATCTACCGCTGTTTGTTGTTGTCGTATATACTTCTGTCCCTTCTTTACTTCATTCATCTTCAACGTTTCTTCTGTCTTTTTTCTCATATGATCCTTCAACTCTTTTATTACTCTTTACTCCTCCTCAACCCCCGTTCTTTCCTTTCCTCTTTCGTCAGGAGCGGACGGGCGTTCATTTGGTGAGAGTGTTGTGTAGGAGCTGCCTGCAGGCGCCAATTACATCTCTAATCCTACAGCTTGGCTGTGACAGCACTCAAACTCCGCGTCGGCACCGATATCACCTGGCCCCCTGCCCGGAATGCGATCGAGGAAAGAAACTGGTGAGGGAAGGAAGTTGAAAGGCAAGGAAGGTGAAAAGGAGAAAGATACAGTAGAGAGAGAGAGGAGAGAGAGAGAGAGAGAGAGAGAGAGAGAGAGAGAGAGAGAACGAACGAACAAAAACTGTTATTGATGAGGCCACCGGCCCATTTCAAGAGTACAGTTCTGGTGGTAAACTTTAGTCACAATAAAAGCTGTCTCGCTCAACAGAGTCAATAGCATCTTGTCTTCTCTTGAATGCGAGAGAGAGAGAGAGAGAGAGAGAGAGAAGCGCGAGAGAGAGAGACAGACAGACAGACAGACAGACAGACAGACAGACAGACAGACAGACAGACAGACAGACAGAGACACACACAGACGGAGAGATTGAGACAGCGAAAGAGAGAGAGAGAGAGAGAGAGAGAGAGAACAAAGACAGAAACAGAGAGAGAGAGAGAGAAACACAGATAGAGAAAAACTTAGAAATGCGGAGACAGTATGAGAGAGAGAGAGAGAGAGAGAGAGACACAGGGAAAGAGAGAGAGATAGAGAGAGAGAGAGCGTTGTGTAAAATAGCAGAAAATACAATTTGAGACAGAGTCCACTCATATTAGGAAGCTGAAGCGTTCATCGTTAAAACATCATCATCATCGTCGTCATCATCAGCATCATCATCATCAACATCATCATCATCATCATCATCATCATCATCATCATCATCATCATCATCATCGTCGTCATCATCATCATCATCATCATGCATCATCTGCATCATCTGCATCTGCATCATCATTTAATCATCATCATCATCATTAAATTATCAGCATCATCATCATCATCATCATCATCATCATCATCATCATCATCATCATCATCATCATCATCATCATCATCATCCTCATCCTCATCCTCATCCTCATCATCATCACCATCATCATGTCAAAGACTTTACCACTAACTTCACTACCATTTCAGTCTTCATTAGAAACAGCTGCATCATATACAGCGACAACAATTACGAGCTACATCAACAGCAACAACGACTGAATAACCTTAGCTACTGACGTGATTTGATCTTTGATTCTTATAATGCAATTTAGGTAATTTTCCATCATACAATTTTACGCAACAAAACGTCTTGCTGTGGATATGATAAATCTGATGTATGGTCCGGGATCTATGGTCTATATTTACAGCTTCCTGATGTTCAGAGCTTCCAGGCAGCCGTTTCGACAACGACTCTACATCTGCCCAGGACCGTTCAGCTTTGCCCACGGCTATCAGTCGACTTTGAAAGGACTTGCAGAAGGTGACCTTCAGTCCATGAGGAGTGGGTTGCCACTGGTAAAGTTGAGACGCCCTCGGCGCAGTGAAGCGTACAAAACGCCTGGACTTTTGAAGTATCCTTTCTGAAGTGCACGAGTTTTGCCCTTTGAAGTCAACCCAGGTCCAGGAAGCAACCTGATTAGCTTTCTCCGTGGAGACAGATTAGCTGGGTTCGCTCCATTGCGTCGCGGCTTTCATCATTGGAGGCAATCGGCATCACTCAATATCCTGTTTGCCGTGATTCTCTATGGGGAACACAAGGCAGCCCCCAGTAATGAGACCCTTCAAACCACGCCAATACCTGAGAATTCTTGACAGCACCCACCCCGAAGCATTTCAAGAAGAACTTGAGGTAAAACGTGAAGAAAGATAACAAACTGCTATTTGATATCTGTGCTGAAGGTAAAACTCTTTTAACTGCTGTGGGGGGTTTCTATAAAGAGACAGGAAGGGAAAAATAAATCACCGAATGCTCGATAATTATGGGCGATGCTGAAATATGAGGAGCAGAATGATTTTACAAATGCGTCGAAAGACATGTGGTTCTTTTCAGAGGAGCACTTTTATTGAGAAACCTGCCTGAAGCAAGCTTAAAGTGCACAAGAGCAGATCTTGACACGAATCATCGAAAACAACTTCCTATATTTAGTTCTCTTCTTATTCTTGTTAAATCCAGACAGGAAATGTCACATACACTCAACTAAATGCCGTTTTCTGTGCGTTACTACTTGGGAAGTACTCTAAAGACAACATTTCCTTCGTCGCTTTTTTCCAGTTACAATGAACGCACTCCGCTGCATCGTCGAAGCAGAAAACAGGACAACAAAAACCTTTTACAAACGAGGGTAAAAATTCGAGTCTGAGTTTATATCCTGTGTTCAACTGTTTTTGGAGTGTGATTGGTTTGTATGTAGGTCAAGGCATAAGCTTTTGCTACGTAAGTTCCTGCGTTAAAGAAGTGTTACGTGCACTTTGGAGCACCACCATCAATGGTAAAGTAGGTCAGCAAAAGAAAGAAAGATTCTAACGTTGTCATATTTGCATTGAGGTAGGGAGAGAGAGAGAGATAGGGGGGGGGGGGGAAAGAGAGGGAGTGAGAGAGGAGAGAGAGACAGGAGAGAAAGACAGGAGAGAGACAGAAGAGAGAGAGAAAGAAAGAGAGAGAGGAGAGAGAGAGAGAGAGGGAGAGAGAGAGAGAGAGGGAGTGAGTGAGAGAGAGAGGGAGTGAGTGAGAGAGAGAGGGAGTGAGTGAGAGAGGGGGTGAGAGAGAGAGAGAGAGGGAGAGAGGGAGAGAGAGAGAGAGAAATGAGCGAGGGGTGAGAGAGAGAGGAGAGATAGAGAGAGAGAAGAGTGAGAGAGAGAGAGAAAAAGAGAGACAGAGACGGGGGAGGTAAGGCAGAGAGAGGAAAGTGAGAGAGATAGAGACAGAGAGAGAAAGAGATAGGCACAGAAGAGAGAGAGAGACAGAGACAGAGAGAGAGAGATAGACACAGAAGAGAAAGACAGAGAGAGAGACAGAAAGCGAGGCACAGAAGAGAGAGAGACAGAAGAGAGAGAGAGACAGAAGAGAGAGAGAGAGAGAGAGAGGGAGGGAGAGAGAGGAAGAGAGAGAGAGAGTGAGTGAGAGAGAGACTGAAGAGAGAGAGCGAGAAAGAGAAACAGAGAGAGAGAGTCCAGTCGCCCCGTCACTGACAGGTGCAATGTTGGAATGTGGACGAAACCTAGACATAAATCCGTGGGAAAGGTACTTCAACTGCATTGCCTCTCCGACGGAGGAATAAACCCGGTCACTGAGTGCTGCATAGTGGCAACTGGTGTGAAATGTTCCAAACATAATTTGAAGAACAAAAGGACAAGATAACTAATGGTTTACTTAAATTTAGAAAGAGCGGTTTCAGTGGCAACCTCGACTAAGATTATAGGTTACACAAAGATAGTTCATTAGCTAATTGTTATGAGGATCGAGACACGTTGCGCCCCAAGCGGCCAGGACTATGGGGAAGTAATCACACTGCTTAGATACATGTAAAAAGTGCTTGTTTGTCGACGCGTTTCTGATGCATTCCGATCATGTTTGTGAATACATTTACGGTGTAATGTGTAATAAAATGATTTCCTGCAATAATGGGGGTGTTTTGGCTTTGTTTTTTGTAGCAGGCGTTGTGAAATCGAAATATTTGGTTCATAGAAATGGATGCTTCTGCGCATGCGCGTGATCCTATAGTCCGTTTCAACATTGCACATTTAAAATGACGGACATAGTCTCGCTTCGCGCAGAAAAAGCTGAATTTGGGGACACTAGAAACCCCATCCAAAGAAAATGTAAGCCATGAACAGCATTAATTTATCAAAGCTGTATGTTGATTGCATCATTAGGTCGTTAAAGCGCTTATCTTTTACAAATGGAAATGCAGGTCATCTACACGCCGATCTTCCAAGTTCGCGCACGTCTATTTATAGCTGACGCGCGGAATACATTGTTGTTATATCGCAACGAAATCCACTGACAGGTGCTTTCGCGTGAAGGTGCATTGACCCGCATTTCCAATTTTGCAATGCACGACCTATTCATGCATTCAACATTCCTCCTCCTCCTCCTCCTCCTCCTCCCCCCCCCCCCCTCCTCTCCCTCCTCCTCCTCCTCCTCCCCCTCCTCGTCCCCCTCCCATTCCTCCTCCCCTCCTCCTCCCCCTCCTCCTCCCCCTCCTCCTCCCCTCCTCCTCCCCCTCCTCCTCCCCCTCTTCCCCTCCTCCTCCCCCTCCGGAACCGGGTGGGGATGAAGGGTGGGGATAGTGGGTGGGGATGGGAGGATGGGGATGGGGGGTGGGGATGGGTGGGTGGGGATGGGGGTGGGGATGGAGGGTGGGGATGGCGGGTGGGGATGGAGTGGGTGGGATGGGGGGTGGGGATGGAGGGTGGGATGGAGGATGGGGATGGGGGTGGGGAGGAGGAGGAGGGAGCAGGGGAGAAGGAGAAGGGAAGAGGGAGGAGGAGGAGGGGAAGAGGGGAAGAGGGGGAGGAGGAGGGGTGGAGGGGGAGGAGGAGGGGGAGGAGGAGGAGGGAGAGGAGGGGGAGGAGGGGGAGGAGGAATGGGAGGGGGAGGAGGAGGGGGAGGGGGAGGAGGAGGGGGAGGAGGAGAGGGAGGAGGGGGAGGAGGAGGAGGAGGAGGAGGAATGTTGAATGCATGAATAGGTCGTGCATTGCAAAATTGGAAATGCGGGTCAATGCACCTTCACGCGAAAGCACCTGTCAGTGGATTTCGTTGCGATATAACAACAATGTATTCCGCGCGTCAGCTATAAATAGACGTGCGCGAACTTGGAAGATCGGCGTGTAGATGACCTGCATTTCCATTTGTAAAAGATAAGCGCTTTAACGACCTAATGATGCAATCAACATACAGCTTTGATAAATTAATGCTGTTCATGGCTTACATTTTCTTTGGATGGGGTTTCTAGTGTCCCCAAATTCAGCTTTTTCTGCGCGAAGCGAGACTATGTCCGTCATTTTAAATGTGCAATGTTGAAACGGACTATAGGCTCACGCGCATGCGCAGAAGCATCCATTTCTATGAACCAAATATTTCGATTTCACAACGCCTGCTACAAAAAACAAAGCCAAAACACCCCCATTATTGCAGGAAATCATTTTATTACACATTACACCGTAAATGTATTCACAAACATGATCGGAATGCATCAGAAACGCGTCGACAAACAAGCACTTTTTACATGTATCTAAGCAGTGTGATTACTTCCCCATAGTCCTGGCCGCTTGGGGCGCTGCGTTCCGAGCGACTTGTAACTCTATATAGCAAAAGCTCGGCATGAGCTATCTTTGTGTAACCTATAATCTTTGACCTCGAGGACAGTTCGCTGCGAAGATACTGGGCAGTGTCTCTGATTGGTGGATGAGTGACGAGTCATGTCTATGTGTGAACATGAAGGTGTTCTGGGGGCCCAATTACTCGCCCTCACGCCTGCTGGGCATTCCAGACTCATAGCAATGTGGTTCTCCTTAGACTGAGGCCTGCCTGAAAAATTTAGTAGCCTCAATTCCTTTCCAAAGAGTTCTCACACCTCCATTTTGACCCCCAGTGAAGTATTAGGGGTTTCAGGCTTCAAACCGATATGTGTCCTCTTTTTCTTCCTCCTCCTCCTCCTCCTTCTCCTCCTCCTCCTCCTCCTCCTCCTCCTCCTCCTCCTCCTCCTCCTCCTCCTCCTCCTCCTCCTCCTCCTCCTCCTCCTCCTCCTCCTCCTCCTCCTCCTCCTCCTCCTCCTCCTCCTCCTCCTCCTCCTCTCTCCTCCTCCTCTTCCTTCTGCTTCTGGTGCTGCTGGTGCTGCTGGATATGGCTGCTTCTACTATTGCTGCTAGTAGTGTTGCTATCGCTCCAGCAGCTACTTCTTGCTCATTATCTTCATTCTGAATACAATGTTTTGTTGAGTTTGATAGCGATCCCATCTTAGTTGATTTTAGGCGGAGTCATTTCTATTCAGGTTTTTGCGGAATGTGGGGCATCCTCGTTATGAAATGGCTTGGAAATTTTTATGGCAAAACTCTAAATACTCTAGACTCCTTTAAATTAGTCTCGCTAAAGGTGCCACGAATTAATTCCGTTACAAATCAACAGTTTGTGATTCCTGGGCAAGCGCACAAGAAGAGTTAATGGGATTGAATACATGAAGAATAAGGTGAGGATGAATTGAGGCAACGGGGAAGTTTTCCCATCGAATCGCCAAATAAACATCCCATGACGTTGTGTCGGCTCGTTGTCTTTCTCGTTAACACATTCTCGTCGTCAGGTCGTTTGAATCGAAACTGAACAGTTGCTACAACTCTTTTCGTGCTGTTACAATAAGGCATGCTGGTGAATCTCGCTGATGGCGGCAAACAAAGGGTGAGTCAGTTCTACAGGCTTAACCTTTCTTTGACAAAGCCGCCGATGCAAAGCTCGTTATGCAACATACGGCATATACTTTCTTTTTCTCAGTATTGCCGCTTGACTAGAATAACGTATCAGAACAGCTTGTGCTGAGGAACATGACGACGCAATTCACACTTTTGCATGCCATTGCTTAATTAACAACTTAGACGGCAGCAAATTTGATGACTTAACGAATTTCTAAATGAGGTATCTAAAAGTCTGCGAGTGTTTCTCCTCGTGAAGACCTGCGTAATAAATGGCGTGGGTTCAAGTTGGCTCTATCAAACGTAGTTGGGAATTCTATCGTGTCAGGACCCCATCCAAATGTCACGATTTGCGCAAAGAGAGGAGGCAGCCTGCAATACGTGCGTCACGGCGCCCGCGAAGAACCGCTCAGACAGACGCTTCGCCCACACTAATGACGTTTGCAGCAATTAGGTGCCACGGAAAAATGGCAGGCGAGGAGAAAAAGAATCGACTTTGAAAGGCTACGGGAATGCTCTTCCTCGCCGAGCAAATGCACAGTTGCGCAGTGTCGCTAGAAGCAAATGCACAGTTGCGCAGTGTCGCTAGAAGCAAATGCACAGTTGCGCAGTGTCGCTAGAAGCAAATGCACAGTTGCGCAGTGTCGCTAGAAGCAAGTGCACAGTTGCGCAGTGTCGCTAGAAGCAAGTGCACAGTTGCGCAGTGTCGCTAGAAGCAAATGCACAGTTGCGCAGTGTCGCTAGAAGCAAATGCACAGTTGCGCAGAGTCGCTAGAAGCAAATGGGAGATAGGAAGAAAAGTGCCACAGCCTAAAAACTCTCAAAGAAAAAACGCTCGCCTTGTAAGATGTAAAGTGTCAGACCACGAAGGAGACTGCGCTTCCTTACAAAGACGGAAGCTTTTCACACGCGATTTGGGCGTGTTTTCTCTCAACCAGTGGGAAATGATCTGGGCACGTAATGATCAAACCTCTTTACACTAGAATTATTCCGATGAAATGTGTGTTAATTACAAAGTTTCAAGTCAAGCAGTCTCATAGTTGTATAAGTAGGTCGGCAGGGATGCAGGCAGGCAGGGGGGAATGCAGGCAGGAAGGAAGACAGATAGGTAGACAGGTAGGAAGGCAGGTAGGCAGGCAAGCAGGCTAACAGGCAGGCAGGCAGATATGTAGGTATATAGGTATGGAGGCAGGGAGGGAGATGGGTAGGTAAGTTAACATGTAGGTAGACATGAATATAACATAAGTTATTCATGTAAGTTAACATGAATATAGACAGGCCGATACATAGACACGTAGGTGGATAGGTGGGACGTTAGTTAGATTGATAACGAGTTAGGTAGATTGGTAAAGAGTTAGATAGATTGGTAAAGAGTTAGGTAGGGAGAAAGGTGGAGAGATAAGCATAGAGATCTGGAGAGAGACAATAGAAATATGGATGGAAGGATGATGTGTGTTGAAGAATGGTGGTATAAGAAAAATATATAGGTGGGTGGATCGGTAGACAGACAGAGAAGCAGGTAAAGTAGCAGTGCAGGTAAAGTAGCAGTGCAGGTACAGTAGCAGTACAGGTACAGTAGCAGTGCAGGTAAAGTAGCAGTGCAGGTACAGTAGCAGTGCAGGTAAAGTAGCAGTGCAGGTACAGTAGCAGTGCAGGTAAAGTAACAGTGCAGGTAAAGTAACAGTGCAGGTAAAGTAGCAGTGCAGGTACAGTAGCAGTGCAGGTAAAGTAGCAGTGCAGGTAAGCAGTGCAGGTAAAGTAACAGTGCAGGTAAGCAGTGCAGGTAAAGTAGCAGTGCAGGTACAGTAGCAGTACAGGTACAGTAGCAGTGCAGGTAAAGTAGCAGTGCAGGTACAGTAGCAGTGCAGGTAAAGTAGCAGTGCAGGTACAGTAGCAGTGCAGGTAAAGTAACAGTGCAGGTAAAGTAACAGTGCAGGTAAAGTAGCAGTGCAGGTACAGTAGCAGTGCAGGTAAAGTAGCAGTGCAGGTAAGCAGTGCAGGTAAAGTAACAGTGCAGGTAAAGTAGCAGTGCAGGTACAGTAGCAGTGCAGGTAAAGTAGCAGTGCAGGTAAGCAGTGCAGGTAAAGTAGCAGTGCAGGTAAAGTAGCATTGCAGGTAAAGTAGCAGTGCAGGTAAAGTAGCAGTGCAGGTAAGCAGTGCAGGTAAAGTAGCAGTGCAGGTAAAGTAGCTGTGCAGGTACAGTAGCAGTGCAGGTACAGTAGCAGTGCCGGTACAGTAGCAGTGCAGGTAAAGTAGCAGTGCAGGTAAAGTAGCAGTGCAGGTACAGTAGCAGTGCAGGTAAAGTAGCAGTGCAGGTAAAGTAGCAGTGCAGGTACAGTAGCAGTGCACGTACAGTAGCAGTGCAGGTAAAGTAGCAGTGCAGGTACAGTAGCAGTGCAGGTAAAGTAGCAGTGCAGGTAAAGTAGCAGTGCAGGTAAAGTAGCAGTGCAGGTAAAGTAGCAGTGCAGGTAAAGTAGCAGTGCAGGTACAGTAGCAGTGCAGGTAAATTAGCAGTGCAGGTACAGTAGCAGTGCAGGTAAAGTAGCAGTGCAGGTAAAGTAGCAGTGCAGGTAAAGTAGCAGTGCCAGTAGTTTTGTGTTTAAGCTGCATCCAGGAATGAGAAGCGTCGTACAAGTCGTCGTTACAAATAAAACGTCAGCTCAAGGCCAGTAAACCTTGTCTCAAATCCCAACCACAATGCAGAAAAAGCTGTACCATATTCAGAAGCAGATCACCTTTGTTATCCCTAATTGGCATTTATTTTTGGCAATAAACAGCTCTTACAAACAACAATTATTTATATATGTTAAAGTAAAGACAACTCAATCCCTCCCTCTCTTCGTCCCCCCACCCCCCCACCCCCACCCACCCCCACCCCACCCCAATCTCTTCCTCCTGGCTCTCCAACACCCAGACTGTTTGCACTCGGGCTCCAACCCACCCCGACCTTCCTCCCTGCAGTCCCCCCCCCCCCCCCCCCCCCCCCCCGCAACAATCGAAAGGAGACATGCGCTCCATTCTCACAGTGCCTGGAGACGGTCGTGAATTGTTCTCAGCGCGCACACTAGTTTTAAATATCGGATCGACAGAGGCAGAAGGGGATCTCTCAGACTGGACGTTCTGGCTTTCACAGAAAGGTACCGAACACCAGATTTTGCGTGGATGTAGTGCGCTTTCAGTGGATGGGTTGGATCTGCTTGCACTGATACAGGATTTGCTCAACAGCTGTATTCATTTCACTCTTTATGCACTTTCAAATATTTTGTTGAGTTTCGTTTTCAACTGACAAGTTCCCGATGATTGAAGCTGTGCAGTATGTGAGCGTGGGCTGTTTCACAGACTGGAAGAAAAGTTCGAGGATGGTTTTGTTCACTCGAAATTGCTTAAGTTTCTTGACGAATTACAATATCAGCATTGTTTCTTTTTTAATTGCTTGTGTGTTCTCCGTGGAAGTCAGATCATTGTCAAGTGAAACCTCCAAATATCTGTAGGATAACAGAGAAGGCTTAACTCTAATTTGGGATTTTTACTTCTTCGTAAAACCCTTCCAGTGATGTTCCCGTGCCTGCTCCTTATCGACTTACGGCCGCCAGAGCTGACGTGCGGTGACGAGAGAGCACGCAACATCATACTGGATGCCATGAATCGCCACTGTCAGGAACGCCACTGTCAGGAACGCCACGGATAACCCCCTCACCGAAACGACGCTTACATAGCGAGGCTCCAGTAGCACCCAAGTCAAGGCTGAGCACCGGGCCAGTCACCAACACACAGACTGCGATTTAGACCTGACAGTTTTATAAACGTCTGGCTACGAAGAACATCTATTTCAGATTTATCCCAGATCCTCGAAGCAAGATTGTATCTCGGAGTTCGCCGCAATTGCCACAGTGCATTAACTGTGAAGCCTGCGAATCCACCATGAGCTTGAGAGAAACTGAGGTAAGAAGCGTTATCGCCATGACATTCTCTTAAAGTA
>JAWQFJ010006444.1:0-17403 GCA_034096865.1 Theodoxus fluviatilis | reverse complement strand
TCATCTTAGTGTATATAGGATCTTTGCTAGAAGCTGTCGGACTCGACTGAGATCTGCTGGATGCCACGCGGAACATTCGAAGAAAGCTCACGAACACTTACTATGGTAAGTGTCCGTACGTGCTCTCAAGAATGAGAGTGCGCGAGCTTGCTGGCTTGTGTGGCGAGCGTGTGGCATCCTGTGGGTGTCAATCTCCTCACGTAAGTCCCTCCCCCCTTGCATGAACGAACTCACGGTAACGGTTGAACCTATGTGTGGCCACTACAACATTCCCCTTGTAAAACCAAGGAGCGGCTTCACGCCGAAAAATTAACGATGTCCTACTCGGCAACTGTCCCAAACCTGTCTTCACTCAATCCTACCCACCCCACCCCAACCCGAATTTTTCGAACGGAAATAAAGTATGCCATTTCTGGACCCTCTGGACGCAGTTGGAGGACTTAGACTTTGCGGACGACTTGGCACTTCTCTCCCACAAACAGACCCAGATGCAGGAGAAGACGACACGCCTAGCAGAAGTCTCCAAATCAACAAGAAGAAGATCCAGCGGATGAAGATGAACACGACAAATGACAACCCTATCATCCTGGACGGACAACCTCTGGAGGAGGTAGACTCCTTCGTCTACCTCGGGATCGACAGGCAAGGCGGCACAGATAGCGATGTGGCTGCTAGGGTTGGCAAGGCAAGGGTGGTATTCATCATGCTGAAGAACATATGGGCCTCCAAAGAGATAGGGGAGGCGACGAAACTGAGGATTTTCAACTCCAATGTGAAGTCAGTTCTCCTATACGGATCAGAGACATGGAGGATGACCAAGCGGACGCTGCACAAGATCCAAACATTTATCAACGGGTGTCTCAGACAGATCTTCAGGATTTGGTGGCCTGGTCAGTTGGTTACTGCGTAGTGGGATGAGAAAGTTCCAGTCCTCTCCCCCCAGCATTCCGCTGACTAATTCTGACCCCCGACCCTCTGCGCGCTGACAACGCAGAAAACCCCTTCTCACAGACAAAGGAGGAAAAGTTCCCGAACCTTCCGCAGGCATTTCACATCACATTCACAACATACCTGTCAAGTGATAAAAAGCTGAAGAAGACAAATACATTTATGTAAAATGGTGCCTCTTGCCCCATTGAGAAGTCCTGCACTGACGTTCCTCCTGATTGTTCCACCAGGTACAGAGGTTGACCAGCTGTGGAGACTTTAGTGAAATTCTCAAGAATTGCTTGGTCTGAATTGACCAGTGAAGGGCAGGTCAGACTATGTTGAGCTACACAACGAATGCAGCAAGTCATTTGTACCAGGCGGAGGGGATGGACTGATAGATGGATGGTGTTTTACGGCATATCAACCTTTGAAGGTTATGTAAGGCCACTAAGCACGAAAATCACTAGAGCAGTTTAGAGTAAACGCAAATCAAGTCACGGTGTCCCTAGTTATTCGCCTCTTACGAATTCTTGCCCCGAACCCACAGGGGGAAGGCGGAGGGGAGTTGTGTGCACTGCCCAGTGCTGATTAATGCTCTCCGGCATGCCTTTCTGGGAAGATGACATTGCAGCTGTGAGTTGTCTTTGCATGAAGTGGACACACTGCCAGTCAGTGCAGAGGGCTGCTGGGTCTGATCAGGTGGGTTTCTTGTAAGCTTGGGTCTTCTATTGGTATGTGGTGTTTCGGTTCGTTTTGCTTTTAAGATCTATTATATTTTATGAACTGTTGTAGAATTTTTTTCCCCACTCATTTTTTTCTATAGAGGATTGATAGATCATCAGAAAGTTGCATGTAGAAGGGAAAATCGAAGAGCTTACGGATGAGATGGCAAGATACCGATGGAACATTCTCGGACTTTGTGAGGTGAGATGGACGAACTTTGAAGAAACGTCAACCCATGAAGAGCACAAGCTGTTTTACAGCGGTAGAAACGACATACATGAACATGGAGTAGGAGTTCTTGTCCACAGAGGAATAACATCATGTGTTAAGGGCTGCCGACCATTCTCGAGTCGGATCATCACCATTCAACTTAGAGCAACACCATTCAACATCACCATCGTGCAGGTGTACGCTCCAACCACAGACTACTCAGATGAGGAAATAGAGGCATTTTACAACGAGCTGCAAAAGGTGCTGGATCAAGTACAAAAAAAAGACATCCTGGTCGTGCAGGGAGACTGGAATGCCGAAGTGGGAAGCGACGCAAAGAACGATTGGCATGACGTTTGTGGACAGTACAGCAACACAGATACCAACGACAGAGGCCTGAGACTTCTGGAGTTCGCCAGCTACAATGACCTTATACTGGCAAACACTCTTGGCCCGCACAAGACGTCCCGACGGTGGACTTGGCACCACCCAAATGGACAGCACCACAGTCAAATTGATTACATCTTAGTAAAGAAGCGCTTCAAGTCCAGCATTAACATCGCAAAGACACGACGCTATCCAGGAGCAGACATTGGAAGCGACCACTACTTGCTGATGAACTTCCGCCTGAGCCAAAAAATAATCAAGCAGAAAGGTACCAGGCTTAGATTTGACCTTGAAAGGTTGAAAGACCCTGAGGTTGATAAGTCCTTCAAAGCAATGATTGGAGGGTCCAAACCAGAGATACTGTCCAGGATAGCACAAACAACAGCAGCATTGGCAAAGTTGAAGCCAATATGGCGTGACAGAAATATTAGGCTACTCTCGCGTCGAAGATCAGGCTCATGCGCACGCTGGCCATCTCCATATTCTTGTATGTATTGCGGATCTTTCGTGCGGCGTAGTTTCCCCACTGTTCAAGACAGTGGTACGTCGTAAGTCAAGTGAGTCGCAGGGGCGAGGACGATTTTCCAATCTTTATTCGCAGCTGATACAAGCGCTCAGTAACCCAGATGGAATGGGGTCTGTGCTCACCCAGATGGAATGGGGCACTTTCTTTAAGCAGGCATCGCAGCCTCTATTTATCAGGACAGAAACAAAGCGGGGACAGTACCGGAAGGGGTTACTTCCGGGGGGAGGGGCTTTCAGACAAAGGCTGGAAGTTTCTCTCTTCCAGCGCAAGAGGAGAGGGGGGGGGGGCAGAGAATTCTAGAACTGTCGGAGCTTGCTGACACAGGGCAGCGCTGGACAGAGGCAGCAGCGATAACATCTCGTCAGGGCACAAAGCGATTACGGACCGGACAGCAGCGATAACAACCTGTCAGAGCACAGACTAATGTTTACTCTGCCTCTGGTGGTGATGGAGACAGCAGCTGTGAAAACTAAACATATCCCACAATCCCACGGCTGGGAGAGGCATGCACTTTAGAACTGACTAAACAAATCTAAGGAACCACAGAAATATTCACAACACTACTCCCTCCTTAAAACTATTCGGTCCCTGAATAGTTACCAAAACAAATACCACAATTACTAGAATCTCTAAAATCCTGTTCTAACAAAACCAACAACAGGGCCAGACCAAAACGAGTACAATAACAATTTTTCGACTCAAAACTATGGACAATCAATATGGAACGATTTAACGTTTAACAAATATCTAGCTGAGGGCACCCAACAGGGTCAGCGAACGTTCAGTCGCTAAACGCTGTGGATCTCAGAGCCCTATACACACGTGTCAGGTGACTCACATGGAAAATCAGGAGAACACACTAGCGGCATTTCACTCGATAAGGCACAGGGAGGAAGGAGCACGAATTCTGGATACAAAAAGTGATGCACAACCTTACTCAAATCTTTTACATGACACGTATTAGTTATTCTATGCCAGAATAACACAACACACCATTGATGACGCCATCAACTAACAAAGCTATAATTATAAATAGCCTACATAAAACTGAATCTACACAGTGAACCGGTACCAAGATCTCCTGATGAGTGGACTCTGGACATCTCTTATCAGCGTACTAGTGCTGCCTACCCCGGATGGGTAGGATCTGGACACCTCTACACAGCACACCATGGCTGGTGACCCACACTAAGTCTCACCTGGACGTCTACCCTCAGCACACCTGTGCTACCGGCCTCCTCTGGGCCTCTCCAGACGTCCCTCTTCAGTACACACAGTACTGGAGACTTCTAAAACTGGTCAAATCCAGACATCCTCCCGCAGCATCTACGCTATAGACCTCACATTAGGTAAAATCCAGATCTCTCCTAGCTGAACTCATAAATGCAATATAATGGCACCGCGAACACATACTACATCAAGATCTATTACTAAATAAAAATCAAACTGCTCCATTCCTTACCTCCCTGGCAGCACATCATTCAGTCTCCTGACTCCGCAATAGTTCCTGTGCAGTAGCATTTAGGTAATGCCATCAGTCCATACGAAGGTGACACAATTGCTATGGAAACGTTCTTGTAGCATCAAGTCTCGATCTCTCCTCGTTCCTGTTGCCGACGAATCCCACGGCGCCATCTTCGCCCTGGAGGAAGCCCACGCGGTCGGGTCGTCGTCCTCCACCGGCGAAGCAGGTACCGGCCGCCCTCTCGCGTCCCTCTGCCGGGTCCTGTAGCGGCGAATCCTCCGCACCTCAGCGGAGTAAGGCAGAGGCGATGACAGTCCAAGGTTGTCCGATCTCCTTGCAGACTCACGTTTTCGAGGACGTAGACCGCTGGGGGAGTTGCATCTCTTGTTGACTTCTACACCAGACCGCTCCTGAGCGCTGATAATGCCATCTTCTGTGCCACTACGTCCAGATGTCCTGTCCGCGACGACAACTCCGACTCTCTTGCGGTGTTGCCAGTTACACTCTCCAGGGGCATACCCACATGGTCGCACAGGCCTACAGCTGCTCCTCTGGCACTCTTCACTGGCATTATCCTCCATGGCTCCACAGTCTTCTTCTATTGGCAGTTCTTTTCGCAGCCGCTGGTGCTCCTGCTCCGGACTAGTGACACGCTCCTCGACTTCTGCTATCTGGTGGGTCACTTTCTCTCCTACTAGACTCTGGAGTTGGCGGTTCGTTTGCTGCCAGAGCTGAAGCAGACGGTCCTCTCTCTCCTCTTGCCGTTTTCTTTCTTCTTCTCTCTCCTGGCGCAGGCGTTCTTCTTTCTCTTCTTTCTCCTGGCGCAGGCGTTCTTCTTTCTCTTCTTTCTCCTGGCGCAGGCGTTCTTCTTTCTCTTCTTGCCTCTTCCTGTCGTCCTCTCTCTCGTGCTGCATTTGCCTCAGCATGGCGATGATGTCAGCTGTCGTCGTTTCCTCAGCCATTTTCCTGCTCCTTAGGTTGTAGGACATACGACATAGATCCCACTTCTGACACCAATTGTTGCGGATCTTTCGTGCGGCGTAGTTTCCCCACTGTTCAAGACAGTGGTACGTCGTAAGTCAAGTGAGACGCAGGGGCGAGGACGATTTTCCTATCTTTATTCGCAGCTGATATAAGCGCTCAGTAACCCAGATGGAATGGGGTCTGTGCTCACCCAGATGGAATGGGGCACTCACTCTAAGCAGGCATCGCAGCCTCTATTTATCAGGACAGAAACAAAGCGGGGACAGTACCGGAAGGGGTTACTTCCGGGGGAGGGGCTTTCAGACAAAGGCTGGAAGTTTCTTTCTTCCAGCGCAAGAGGAAAAGGGGGGGGGGGGGGGGCAGAGAATTCTAGAACTGTCGGAGCTTGCTGACACAGGGCAGCGCTGGACAGAGGCAGCAGCGATAACATCTCGTCAGGGCACAAAGCGATTACGGACCGGACAGCAGCGATAACAACCTGTCAGAGCACAGACTAATGTTTACTCTGCCTCTGGTGGTGATGGAGACAGCAGCTGTGAAAACTAAACATATCCCACAATCCCACGGCTGGGAGAGGCATGCACTTTAGAACTGACTAAACCAATCTAAGGAACCACAGAAATATTCACAACATATGCATGTGAGTCCTGGACACTCACATCTGAACTACAGAGACAGATACAAGCCCTGGAAATGATATGCTACCACAAAATTCTGAACATCTCATATAAAGACCATGTCACGAATGAGGAAGTCAGCAACAGGATCAGGAGAGCATTTGGACAGTACGAAGATCTGCTCTAAATCGTGAAAAGCAGAAAGCTGAAGTGGTACGGTCACGTGTCAAGAGGCAGTGGGCTGGCCAAGACCATCCTGCAAGGTACCGTACCAGGTGGGAGAAGGAGAGGCAGGCAGAGAAAGAGGTGGGAAGACAACATCAAAGAGTGGACAGGCTTGACCTTTGCTGACTCACAGCGAGCCACAGAGGATAGAGATCGATGGAGGAAGATTGTCCGAAAGTCATCAGTGGTGCCTCAATAACCCATCTCAGGGTTAAGAGACTGAACTGAACTGAAGCTTATGAAAATGCCTGATGACAGGTTACCTAAACAGGCATTCCGCATGCTGGAAGGTATATCAACATCCAATGAAATGAACTGGTTAAAGTCTGTTCGAGATTACTTGTGCAAGTCAGGGTTTGGCTTTGTTGGGCTAAATCGAGGAGTAGACAATGAAAAGAGCTTCCAGTGAACATTGAAAGTCAGACTAACAGACTGCTTTAGACAGGATTGGTACAGTCTGTCTGTCCGTCTGTCTGTCATTGTGTCTGTCTGTCATTGTGTCTGTCTGTCTGTCCGTCTGTCATTGTGTCCGTCTGTCTGTCTGTCCGTCTGTCATTGTGTCCGTCTGTCATTGTGTCTGTCTGTCTGTCTGTCTGTCTGTCATTGTGTCTGTCTGTCATTGTCTGCCTGTCTGTCATTGTGTCTGTGTGTCATTGTCTGTGTGTCTGTGTGTCATTGTGTCTGTCTGCCTGTTGTCTCTCCACCAGTCTGTCTGACCGATTGTTCATTTGTCTGTCCTTCTCTCCATCTGTTCATCCATTTGTCAGTCTAATTATTCCATGCTTATTCGCTTTGTTTACTTTCACACATGTTATTTGCATGTTTACTTTTGACAAATATTTCACTTTTCACATTTCGTTTTTCTATATATTTTTTCTTTTGTCTTTCTTCTGTTGTTCAAAGAGTTAGTGTTTAATTCTTCTTTTGTTTGTGTCTGTGTTTTGTCATTGATTATTAATTAATTTGTTTGCGGCATTGATTGCAAAATACGAATAGTTTCTGTTCAAAATGTGGAATTAGGTGTGTCAATGTAGAGATAAACAGTAAGTGCTTAGAAATAACAAGATCAACTTTAAGTCCATTCGTGTCTTTTTACAAGGCATCTTTAGAGAACTGTTTGCTACAGTAATGTTGTTTGGTTTACAGGCATAACACTCCAAGATGATGGCTGAGTCTGCAGATCCTGACAGCTTGCCTGCAGTTGCTGGTTCCTCCACCAGCCAGGAAGACAGCTTCCCTGTGCACCAAGCCTGCTGGAGAGGGGACCTGGAGGAACTCGGGTTACTGGTCCACCTGAATGACCCAGAGCTCGTGGACAACTCAGAGGAGATGGCTGACCTGCTGCTTCCGGAAGGCAGGGTTGTTTCCAGACTGGAGGGAGAGTCCGGAGAGGCTGTTGTCCTGGAAGGCAGTCCAGCCTTGTTGGCAGTGAAGGCTGGGCACTGGGAGTGTGCCAACACGGTGCTGGCCCTCCTCTCTACAGAAGGAAGAAACACGACCCCTGTGTTGACTACATGGAAGGCAAGCACTTGGACAATACCCTTAGGGGATCTGCTCTACTTCAAAGTGTTCTAGAAACCTTTTGGCTTGATATTCCCTCTATAGTACAGTGGTACTACTACGGTTCGTATGCAGACAGTAATGTTGGCACTTTCACCATTCTTGGTGCCTATCTTGTGGGTAGCTGTGACGTTCTGAAGGAAGTGATGAAGGTGAATTGTCCTTTTCAATGGGAATGGTACGACCGTTTTCTTCCAGATGTGGTCCGTGCTGCTGGTTGTTTTCAAGGTGACCCTGAGAGTGTGAAAGCCCTTCTTGACCAGTCAAACTCACCCCACTTTTGGTTGGAGGCAAGAGATTACGAATTTCGTATCTGCTGCAGCAGCAACCCCATGCATATCAAAGAATGTTTGGATGCTCTTGTGGATAATATACCCACTTTTTTCCAAGCTGGGAAATTGAATCTGAGCTTCTACATGAGGCTGTTTTCAGACATCGCCACCTGGCTGACAAAAAGAGAGAAGATGAATTGCAAGCTGAGGTGTCTGGACAAACCCCTGCCGTCCAAGGAGGAGGTCGAGAGTCATGTTCGAGAGAACTTTCCACTTCCTCTTGAGTGGTTCGACATCAGTCACATCCGCTTTCTGCCGGAAATGATTGTGCCAGAGGTTTGCATGAAAACATCACTACATGATATGGTCTCTGAGAAATTTGAAGAAATGCTGAGTGACCTGTTCATCAAAAGGGTATGCAGTGGAGTCCTTTTTGCCGATACAGGTGTGCTGGTGGAGCCATGTGAAGGGATGGATTCCGACATCCTGTTGAGAAGCATGTGTCAGCCATGACCTGAACACCCTAGCAGAACAGCTGCAGGAGGAAGAGCAGAATGACGTACATGTACATGCCTCCAAGATAGAGACTGTCAACACTTGATCGTGGACGAGCGCTGGGGTGGCTTCAGGATGGAACTCCCGGCCGAGAAGTCGCCAGACGGCTTGGAGTGAGCCACTCTGTCATCCAAAGCCTGCACGAACGCTTCCAGGCCACCGGAAGTGCTGATGAACAGCCCCGCTCCGGACGCCCATGAGCAACGAGCCGGCGCGAAGACCGTTATCTTCAACTTTTGGCGCTGCGTGACCGAACCCGTTATTGAACATGGACAAACTGACTGGACTTTCCTTTTTGCAACTTTCAGAAAGGAGGGTGGGGTGCTTCTGACGGATGCCAAGCTAATGAGTTTTGACTTGTCAATGAATTTTTGGCATAAATCAATTGCTTAAATGTTGAATTAAATCATTCTTTGAATTGCATTTTTTGTGTTTCCTTTTGAGAGAGAAATGTTTATGTGGCACTTAACTTTTGCGGACCAGTCGCCATTCCTATTCATTCACCTCTTATGAATCTAATAGGGAGACTCGGTGGATCTATTCTGACCACCAAACCTCAGGGGGGGTTGGATGAATGAGATGGCATGATATGGGATGGAATGTATGAGATAGCAAAGGATAAGATGAATGAAATGTGAAGGTATTATTGAAATGGCATCCTATCTTATTCATTCCATTTCATCCTTGCTATCTCATTCATTTCATCCCATACTATATCAAATCTCATTCCGTGCCCTCTCATTCATTCCATCCAAGCCCATGTCATCTCTTTCACTCCAACCCAACCCAAGCCATCTCTTTCACTCCAACCCAACCCAACCCAAGCCATCTCTTTCACTCCAACCCAACCCAACCCAAGCCATCTCTTTCACTCCAACCCAACCCAACCCAAGCCATCTCTTTCACTCCAACCCAACCCAAGCCATCTCTTTCACTCCAACCCAACCCAACCCAAGCCATCTCTTTCACTCCAACCCAAGCCAAGCCATCTCATTCATCCCACCCCATGCCATCTCATTCATCCCATCCCATGCCATCTCATTCATCCCATCCCATGCCATCTCATTCATCCAATCCCATGCCATCTCATTCATCCCATCCCATGTAATCTCATTCATCCCATCCCATGCCATCTCATTCATCCCACCCCATGCCATCTCATTCATCCCACCCCATGCCATCTCATTCATCCCATCCCATGCCATCTCATTCATGCATTCCCATGCCATCTCATTCATCCCACCCCATGCCATCTCATTCATCCCATCCCATGCCATCTCATTCATCCCACCCCATGTCATCTCATTCATCCCACCCCATGCCATCTCATTCATCCCATCCCATGCCATCTCATTCATGCATTCCCATGCCATCTCATTCATCCCACCCCATGCCATCTCATTCATCGCACCCCATGCCATCTCATTCATCCCACCCCATGCCATCTCATTCATCCCACCCCATGCCATCTCATTCATCCCACCCCATGCCATCTCATTCATCCCACCCCATGCCATCTCATTCATCCCACCCCATGCCATCTCATTCATCCCACCCCATGCCATCTCATTCATCCCACCCCATGCCATCTCATTCATCCCACCCCATGCCATCTCATTTATCCACCCCATGCCATCTCATTCCATCCCATTCCATGCCAATCTCATTCATCCCACCCCATGCCATCTCATTCATCCAACCCCCCTGAGGTTTGGTGGTCAGAATAGATCCACCGAGTCTCCCTATTAGATTCATAAGAGGTGAATGAATAGGAATGGCGACTGGTCCGCAAAAGTTAAGTGCCACATAAACATTTCTCTCTCAAAAGGAAACACAAAAAATGCAATTCAAAGAATGATTTAATTCAACATTTAAGCAATTGATTTATGCCAAAAATTCATTGACAAGTCAAAACTCATTAGCTTGGCATCCGTCAGAAGCACCCCACCCTCCTTTCTGAAAGTTGCAAAAAGGAAAGTCCAGTCAGTTTGTCCATGTTCAATAACGGGTTCGGTCACGCAGCGCCAAAAGTTGAAGATAACGGTCTTCGCGCCGGCTCGTTGCTCATGGGCGTCCGGAGCGGGGCTGTTCATCAGCACTTCCGGTGGCCTGGAAGCGTTCGTGCAGGCTTTGGATGACAGAGTGGCTCACTCCAAGCCGTCTGGCGACTTCTCGGCCGGGAGTTCCATCCTGAAGCCACCCCAGCGCTCGTCCACGATCAAGTGTTGACAGTCTCTATCTTGGAGGCATGTACATGTACGTCATTCTGCTCTTCCTCCTGCAGCTGTTCTGCTAGGGTGTTCAGGTCATGGCTGACACATGCTTCTCAACAGGATGTCGGAATCCATCCCTTCACATGGCTCCACCAGCACACCTGTATCGGCAAAAAGGACTCCACTGCATACCCTTTTGATGAACAGGTCACTCAGCATTTCTTCAAATTTCTCAGAGACCATATCATGTAGTGATGTTTTCATGCAAACCTCTGGCACAATCATTTCCGGCAGAAAGCGGATGTGACTGATGTCGAACCACTCAAGAGGAAGTGGAAAGTTCTCTCGAACATGACTCTCGACCTCCTCCTTGGACGGCAGGGGTTTGTCCAGACACCTCAGCTTGCAATTCATCCTCTCTCTTTTTGTCAGCCAGGTGGCGATGTCAGAAAACGGCCTCATGTAGAAGCGCAGATTCAATTTCCCATCTTGTGAAAAATAGGTATATTACCCAGAAGGACATCCAAACATTCTTTGACATGCATGGGGTTGCTGCTGCAGCAGATACGAAATTCGTAATCTCTTGCCTCCAACCAAAAGTGGGGTGAGTTTGACTGGTCAAGAAGGGCTTTCACACTCTCAGGGTCACCTTGAAAACAACCAGCAGCACGGACCACATCTGGAAGAAAACGGTCGTACCATTCCCATTGAAAAGGACAATTCACCTTCATCACTTCCTTCAGAACGTCACAGCTACCCACAAGATAGGCACCAAGAATGGTGAAAGTGCCAACATTACTGTCTGCATACGAACCGTAGTAGTACCACTGTACTATAGAGGGAATATCAAGCCAAAAGGTTTCTAGAACACTTTGAAGTAGAGCAGATCCCCTAAGGGTATTGTCCAAGTGCTTGCCTTCCATGTAGTCAACACAGGGGTCGTGTTTCTTCCTTCTGCAGAGGAGGGCCAGCACCGTGTTGGCACACTCCCAGTGCCCAGCCTTCACTGCCAACAAGGCTGGACTGCCTTCCAGGACAACAGCCTCTCCGGACTCTCCCTCCAGTCTGGAAACAACCCTGCCTTCCGGAAGCAGCAGGTCAGCCATCTCCTCTGAGTTGTCCACGAGCTCTGGGTCATTCAGGTGGACCAGTAACCCGAGTTCCTCCAGGTCCCCTCTCCAGCAGGCTTGGTGCACAGGGAAGCTGTCTTCCTGGCTGGTGGAGGAACCAGCAACTGCAGGCAAGCTGTCAGGATCTGCAGACTCAGCCATCATCTTGGAGTGTTATGCCTGTAAACCAAACATTACTGTAGCAAACAGTTCTCTAAAGATGCCTTGTAAAAAGACACGAATGGACTTAAAGTTGATCTTGTTATTTCTAAGCACTTACTGTTTATCTCTACATTGACACACCTAATTCCACATTTTGAACAGAAACTATTCGTATTTTGCAATCAATGCCGCAAACAAATTAATTAATAATCAATGACAAAACACAGACACAAACAAAAGAAGAATTAAACACTAACTCTTTGAACAACAGAAGAAAGACAAAAGAAAAAATATATAGAAAAACGAAATGTGAAAAGTGAAATATTTGTCAAAAGTAAACATGCAAATAACATGTGTGAAAGTAAACAAAGCGAATAAGCATGGAATAATTAGACTGACAAATGGATGAACAGATGGAGAGAAGGACAGACAAATGAACAATCGGTCAGACAGACTGGTGGAGAGACAACAGAGACAGACACAATGACACACAGACACACAGACAATGACAGACAGACACAATGACAGACAGACACAATGACAGACAGACACAATGACAGACAGACACAATGACAGACAGACACAATGACAGACAGACACAATGACAGACAGACACAAGACAGACAGACACAATGACAGACAGACACAATGACAGACAGACACAATGACAGACAGACACAATGACAGACAGACGGACAGACAGACTGTACCAATCCTGTCTAAAGCAGTCTGTTAGTCTGACTTTCAATGTTCACTGGAAGCTCTTTTCATTGTCTACTCCTCGATTTAGCCCAACAAAGCCAAACCCTGACTTGCACAAGTAATCTCGAACAGACTTTAACCAGTTCATTTCATTGGATGTTGATATACCTTCCAGCATGCGGAATGCCTGTTTAGGTAACCTGTCATCAGGCATTTTCATAAGCTTCAGTTCAGTTCAGTCTCTTAACCCTGAGATGGGTTATTGAGGCACCACTGATGACTTTCGGACAATCTTCCTCCATCGATCTCTATCCTCTGTGGCTCGCTGTGAGTCAGCAAAGGTCAAGCCTGTCCACTCTTTGATGTTGTCTTCCCACCTCTTTCTCTGCCTGCCTCTCCTTCTCCCACCTGGTACGGTACCTTGCAGGATGGTCTTGGCCAGCCCACTGCCTCTTGACACGTGACCGTACCACTTCAGCTTTCTGCTTTTCACGATTTAGAGCAGATCTTCGTACTGTCCAAATGCTCTCCTGATCCTGTTGCTGACTTCCTCATTCGTGACATGGTCTTTATATGAGATGTTCAGAATTTTGTGGTAGCATATCATTTCCAGGGCTTGTATCTGTCTCTGTAGTTCAGATGTGAGTGTCCAGGACTCACATGCATATGTTGTGAATATTTCTGTGGTTCCTTAGATTGGTTTAGTCAGTTCTAAAGTGCATGCCTCTCCCAGCCGTGGGATTGTGGGATATGTTTAGTTTTCACAGCTGCTGTCTCCATCACCACCAGAGGCAGAGTAAACATTAGTCTGTGCTCTGACAGGTTGTTATCGCTGCTGTCCGGTCCGTAATCGCTTTGTGCCCTGACGAGATGTTATCGCTGCTGCCTCTGTCCAGCGCTGCCCTGTGTCAGCAAGCTCCGACAGTTCTAGAATTCTCTGCCCCCCCCCCCCCCCCTTTTCCTCTTGCGCTGGAAGAAAGAAACTTCCAGCCTTTGTCTGAAAGCCCCTCCCCCGGAAGTAACCCCTTCCGGTACTGTCCCCGCTTTGTTTCTGTCCTGATAAATAGAGGCTGCGATGCCTGCTTAGAGTGAGTGCCCCATTCCATCTGGGTGAGCACAGACCCCATTCCATCTGGGTTACTGAGCGCTTATATCAGCTGCGAATAAAGATAGGAAAATCGTCCTCGCCCCTGCGTCTCACTTGACTTACGACGTACCACTGTCTTGAACAGTGGGGAAACTACGCCGCACGAAAGATCCGCAACAATTGGTGTCAGAAGTGGGATCTATGTCGTATGTCCTACAACCTAAGGAGCAGGAAAATGGCTGAGGAAACGACGACAGCTGACATCATCGCCATGCTGAGGCAAATGCAGCACGAGAGAGAGGACGACAGGAAGAGGCAAGAAGAGAAAGAAGAACGCCTGCGCCAGGAGAAAGAAGAGAAAGAAGAACGCCTGCGCCAGGAGAAAGAAGAGAAAGAAGAACGCCTGCGCCAGGAGAGAGAAGAAGAAAGAAAACGGCAAGAGGAGAGAGAGGACCGTCTGCTTCAGCTCTGGCAGCAAACGAACCGCCAACTCCAGAGTCTAGTAGGAGAGAAAGTGACCCACCAGATAGCAGAAGTCGAGGAGCGTGTCACTAGTCCGGAGCAGGAGCACCAGCGGCTGCGAAAAGAACTGCCAATAGAAGAAGACTGTGGAGCCATGGAGGATAATGCCAGTGAAGAGTGCCAGAGGAGCAGCTGTAGGCCTGTGCGACCATGTGGGTATGCCCCTGGAGAGTGTAACTGGCAACACCGCAAGAGAGTCGGAGTTGTCGTCGCGGACAGGACATCTGGACGTAGTGGCACAGAAGATGGCATTATCAGCGCTCAGGAGCGGTCTGGTGTAGAAGTCAACAAGAGATGCAACTCCCCCAGCGGTCTACGTCCTCGAAAACGTGAGTCTGCAAGGAGATCGGACAACCTTGGACTGTCATCGCCTCTGCCTTACTCCGCTGAGGTGCGGAGGATTCGCCGCTACAGGACCCGGCAGAGGGACGCGAGAGGGCGGCCGGTACCTGCTTCGCCGGTGGAGGACGACGACCCGACCGCGTGGGCTTCCTCCAGGGCGAAGATGGCGCCGTGGGATTCGTCGGCAACAGGAACGAGGAGAGATCGAGACTTGATGCTACAAGAACGTTTCCATAGCAATTGTGTCACCTTCGTATGGACTGATGGCATTACCTAAATGCTACTGCACAGGAACTATTGCGGAGTCAGGAGACTGAATGATGTGCTGCCAGGGAGGTAAGGAATGGAGCAGTTTGATTTTTATTTAGTAATAGATCTTGATGTAGTATGTGTTCTCGGTGCCATTATATTGCATTTATGAGTTCAGGTAGGAGAGATCTGGATTTTACCTAATGTGAGGTCTATAGCGTAGATGCTGCGGGAGGATGTCTGGATTTGACCAGTTTTAGAAGTCTCCAGTACTGTGTGTACTGAAGAGGGACGTCTGGAGAGGCCCAGAGGAGGCCGGTAGCACAGGTGTGCTGAGGGTAGACGTCCAGGTGAGACTTAGTGTGGGTCACCAGCCATGGTGTGCTGTGTAGAGGTGTCCAGATCCTACCCATCCGGGGTAGGCAGCACTAGTACGCTGATAAGAGATGTCCAGAGTCCACTCATCAGGAGATCTTGGTACCGGTTCACTGTGTAGATTCAGTTTTATGTAGGCTATTTATAATTATAGCTTTGTTAGTTGATGGCGTCATCAATGGTGTGTTGTGTTATTCTGGCATAGAATAACTAATACGTGTCATGTAAAAGATTTGAGTAAGGTTGTGCATCACTTTTTTTTAAATCCAGAATTCATGCTCCTTCCTCCCTGTGCCTTATCGAGTGAAATGCCGCTAGTGTGTTCTCCTGATTTTCCATGTGAGTCACCTGACACGTGTGTATAGGGCTCTGAGATCCACAGCGTTTAGCGACTGAACGTTCGCTGACCCTGTTGGGTGCCCTCAGCTAGATATTTGTTAAACGTTAAATCGTTCCATATTGATTGTCCATAGTTTTGAGTCGAAAAATTGTTATTGTACTCGTTTTGGTCTGGCCCTGTTGTTGGTTTTGTTAGAACAGGATTTTAGAGATTCTAGTAATTGTTGTATTTGTTTTGGTAACTATTCAGGGACCGAATAGTTTTAAGGAGGGAGTAGTGTTGTGAATATTTCTGTGGTTCCTTAGATTGGTTTAGTCAGTTCTAAAGTGCATGCCTCTCCCAGCCGTGGGATTGTGGGATATGTTTAGTTTTCACAGCTGCTGTCTCCATCACCACCAGAGGCAGAGTAAACATTAGTCTGTGCTCTGACAGGTTGTTATCGCTGCTGTCCGGTCCGTAATCGCTTTGTGCCCTGACGAGATGTTATCGCTGCTGCCTCTGTCCAGCGCTGCCCTGTGTCCGCAAGCTCCGACAGTTCTAGAATTCTCTGCCCCCCCCCCCTCTCCTCTTGCGCTGGAAGAGAGAAACTTCCAGCCTTTGTCTGAAAGCCCCTCCCCCGGAAGTAACCCCTTCCGGTACTGTCCCCGCTTTGTTTCTGTCCTGATAAATAGAGGCTGCGATGCCTGCTTAGAGTGAGTGCCCCATTCCATCTGGGTGAGCACAGACCCCATTCCATCTGGGTTACTGAGCGCTTGTATCAGCTGCGAATAAAGATTGGAAAATCGTCCTCGCCCCTGCGACTCACTTGACTTACGACGTACCACTGTCTTGAACAGTGGGGAAACTACGCCGCACGAAAGATCCGCAATACATACAAGAATATGGAGATGGCCAGCGTGCGCATGAGCCTGATCTTCGACGCGAGAGTAGCCTAATATTTCTGTCACGCCATATTGGCTTCAACTTTGCCAATGCTGCTGTTGTTTGTGCTATCCTGGACAGTATCTCTGGTTTGGACCCTCCAATCATTGCTTTGAAGGACTTATCAACCTCAGGGTCTTTCAACCTTTCAAGGTCAAATCTAAGCCTGGTACCTTTCTGCTTGATTATTTTTTGGCTCAGGCGGAAGTTCATCAGCAAGTAGTGGTCGCTTCCAATGTCTGCTCCTGGATAGCGTCGTGTCTTTGCGATGTTAATGCTGGACTTGAAGCGCTTCTTTACTAAGATGTAATCAATTTGACTGTGGTGCTGTCCATTTGGGTGGTGCCAAGTCCACCGTCGGGACGTCTTGTGCGGGCCAAGAGTGTTTGCCAGTATAAGGTCATTGTAGCTGGCGAACTCCAGAAGTCTCAGGCCTCTGTCGTTGGTATCTGTGTTGCTGTACTGTCCACAAACGTCATGCCAATCGTTCTTTGCGTTGCTTCCCACTTCGGCATTCCAGTCTCCCTGCACGACCAGGATGTCTTTTTTTTGTACTTGATCCAGCACCTTTTGCAGCTCGTTGTAAAATGCCTCTATTTCCTCATCTGAGTAGTCTGTGGTTGGAGCGTACACCTGCACGATGGTGATGTTGAATGGTGTTGCTCTAAGTTGAATGGTGATGATCCGACTCGAGAATGGTCGGCAGCCCTTAACACATGATGTTATTCCTCTGTGGACAAGAACTCCTACTCCATGTTCATGTCTGTCGTTTCTACCGCTATAAAACAGCTTGTGCCCTTCATGGGTTTGGCGTTTCCCCAAAGTTCGTCCATCTCACCTCACAAAGTCTGAGAATGTTCCATCGGTATCTTGCCATCTCATCCGTAAGCTCTTCGATTTTCCCTTCTACATGCAACTTTCTGATGA
>JAWQFJ010006439.1:0-14184 GCA_034096865.1 Theodoxus fluviatilis | reverse complement strand
TGTAGTAGCAATCTTAACTAGCCAGTGAGGAGGCAGTTTTGGTCTTGTCTAGATCTGCCTTCTAATTGGTTAGATAAGGCAATAGTAGCAATCTTCACTAACCAGGGAGGAGGCGGTTTTGGTCTTGATCTGCGACTTGATTGGTTAGATAAGACTGTAGTAGCAATCTTCACTAACCAGTGAGGAGGCAGTTTTGGTCTTGTCTAGATCTGCCTTCTAATTGGTTAGATAAGGCAATAGTAGCAATCTTCACTAGCCAGTGAGGAGGCAGTTTTGGTCTAGATCTGCCTTCTAATTGGTTAGATAAGGCAATAAAAGCAATCTTCACTAACCAGTGAGGAGGCGGTTTTGGTCTAGTACTGCGTCTTGATTGGTTCGTAGATTGCTACAACGTCGAAGTATGCGTGAGCGTTGCTCAGTTAAAACAGGCCTTTATGGGTAACTGAAACTGGATGTAACAAGGTGACAGAACCTTGCCTCTTTGCACTTGTACACCTTCCTGCCACCACTCTGTTTCTTCTGGGCATCTGGCCCCTCTCAAGTTCTTGGACAGCAGATGCCCACTCTGCCCCCCGCCCCCCCCTTTTCTCTTCCTACTCATTCCTGGTACCACCCCCCATCCTGCACCCTCTCCGTCCCATGCCACGCCTTTCTCTTGACCCCTCCCCTGAACCCGACGTTTTCCGGTTTTATGGAATATATTGAGGTGACCGCTTGTGCTTAGAGCAGAGTAGAGCAGAATAGAGTACGGACTCATTCTTGCAGCTACTGAATAAATGGATGAAATGGGAACCGACTGACTCCATGTCCCTCTGTGCCTCTGCTGCCCAACACTTGGGAGGCAGGGGAAAAGTTCCCGAAACCTGCACCGTAGCCATGGCAACGTCAATGCTGGTGCCGCTACACGTACATGTACAATGCGTACAGATGAGAGTCTCCCACTCTGTGTCACCGCACTGCAAGATTCGTTCGCACGTAAGACAGAACTAATCAGGATGACGACGAATTGGGGTGTGACGCAATCAGACACAGTTTTGTTTTCCACATAAAATATTACAGTCTTCCTGTAGACGTAAAAAAAACCTGCTGTCTATCGATGAATTTGAAACCCGAACCTTACAAAATATATGCAATGGTAATTAAGTTTTTTGAACGGAGTAAAATCTGAGAGACTCTAATGTGACTCCTCCCATTGACAATTTCTTATGTATCTTTTTTTGACTCAAGAATCAGACCTACTCATTTTGGAACGACCGATCACGAACATTCTTTCTAACATTCTGATAGGAGATGTACTGTTTCCGGCATGACGTCGATCAAAACTCTTCCACAGAAGAGGAATCGATATCGTATCATGCCGACTACCACTGCGGTAGATCTAAAACGCATGAATTTTTTTTCACTAGAAGAAGAGTTGATCACACTTACACTGTCGTGGGTTTTGTCATAACTGCAAAATCAAGACGCACTCATGTTGCATGGCTTTTTTTTCCTCGCACGCTTGAGAAAAGGAACTGTTTGACGCACCACATTATGGTTCTGTTCCTCCACCGTGACTCTCAGCTTCAGTGCCACGTAGCAGTGAGTTCCGGATAAGCCAGCCTCGAACTTGGAGCGATTTTCGGTGCACGTTGAGTATGATAAAAACGGTTTTTGTATAATTTTCCCAATTTTATTTCATGACGATCCCATTTTGCACCCTAGTATCACCAGTTTATCTCACACACATTTTCTTCCCTTCGCATCCCTCCCCCTCCTCTCCATGTCGCCTTCCCTCAACCCCTAAACGCACCCCACCCCCCTCCTTTTGCGTTTTCTCCGTAGTTTGACAACTACACAACCTAACCAATCTCGTTTCATAACCCCTCGCTGTTTCTCCGCCTTATCCCTCCTACCTCATCATTGCCTTCATGCAAACTAATTTCGGGATGGGTCTTGACCCCAATTGTAAGGCACAGACAGTGACGTCGCACGGGTGGATATTCCACCCGTTTTATGAACATCCGGGTGGCGACGGCTGCACAGCACGCCTGTCTCTGGCGGGAGATGGTTTATGGCTTCTGCTTTGGATGGAAGTCCGCGCAGCAGGGATGGTCTATCCACCGTATTGTCCTTGGGCACCGGGACAATTACCTCCCCTGCAAGATCTGCCATCTCCGCCGACAGTCCCGTCATCCACCGGGCTGGAGCTGGCGATGATGTTAATGTATGATGCGTGTGAATTGCCGCGTTGTCCGGGGGCACGGGAATGATAATGAGGCTAATTTATGTTTGCACAGTCTCGCTGCGTGATGGGTACGCTCGGCGATTATCGCGGGCGGGAGGATTATTTACAGCCGCGACTACGTTCTAGACGCCGTATTGTCGAGGTGTCCGTGGAGCCCCTGTAGTGACAGAGGCGTTTGGAGCAACCGGAGATGGCGACGCAGCTTGTAATGGGGATTTAGGCCGCCTTGCAGTAATCCCTATGGATATGAGCATCCTCCTCCCCCCTCCTCCTCGTTCTCCCCTAATATCTCCCATTTCCCCCTCTCTTCCTCCCCCCCCCCCACCCAATCCACCCCCCTCCAAACCTCCCCTATATTCCGCGCCCAAAGGTTGGCAGGTAGGCAGTTGGCGGCTGTTTTTTTCTGTCGTCTGCTGGCGTCTTCATGCTGTGACGTGTAATGAGAGTTTGTCCTCGGGACTTACAGAGATGATTGAGGACTTACCCCGTGTGTTACAAAGCGATGTTAATTTATTGGCCTTCGACTTGATCTGTAAGAGGGTTCATGGAGTCCAACATTGCTTGATTTCCTACGCTTCTTGATGACGGTGGATCCTGATAGTTGGTCTTGAAGGGCTTTGCAAAGATTCTGTTTCGCAGGTGAAATAAGTTTTCGAGACACTTTTTCTTCTTCTTCATGCACCTCGCCGACACACGCAAAATACACGCATATCTACCCCGTGTGAAGGGCCGGAGGCCTAACAATAAAGGTATCCTATCGTATCAAATCGTATCGTATCGAATCGTATCGTATCGTACACCCATATTTCAGCTCCCCCCCCCCCCCCCTTCTCAGTCCTTACTCTCGTCAAAAACTCACTTCGTCCTTGTTTTGCACCGTTGACGGCAACAGTTGCAGCCATGCCATACAAGGAAGTGAGGGAAGGAAAAATGTGTGTCTGTTTTTTTTAAATAAAGGACTCTGGTTCCTTGTTACGACGTTTGATAATGGAACATGAGACTAACGGAGCCCTCACAAAAGGTACAAACACTCAGCCCTCCTGGGAGAGCTCGCCGGGGGACCCAGAGCAACGAGGTCTACAGATTGTGAAAAGGAGGCAGAGTGCGCCACCTTGGGCGCCCATTGACCTAATATAGGATTTACAATTGGAGGAATAGGCCAATGCTGGAAACCTAGGCAATGCTCGACGTCCAATCATTGTCCGAGAATGACCCCCATGTGATCAACGTTAATTATATGAAGGACGTGACGTTAAAGTACGCAGATAATGTGTGTTCTGTTATCTATATGATGTCCTCGCACGTGGATGTCTTATATAAATCTCTAAGGTTTTCAAGGTTACGCAGGCTCCAGAATCTGCCAAGACGTCCGTGAATGAGATCGGTCATGCTTATCTAGATCAACACTTCTGTAAGATTAGTAACAAGGTTGCTCCACGGTTAGAGAAAATCGACGCTGGTTGTGCTAGGAGCAATGCACAAGGGCCAGTTTACTACAGTTAAAATCATTTCAGTTGTTGATAACTGTCAATGAACCCGGTCGATATACGTTAGAGTAATTAACAATGAGAAGAGTACCTCGTACATCATAACACATCTTTTCCTTGATAGCATCCTTATCTGTCTTCATCTCTCTACTCTGCACGTGGTTTGCCTGATGCTTATTCGTCCTCGTGCTTCGAATGATTTCCTTTCCCTAGTTGTATCAATTTCTCATCCTTATCGTCTATGCTTGTCTCAAAATGCAGAAAGTAGGAAAATTAATCTTTGTTGATCTGTATGCATACTCACTTCACTTTCCTATTTCTTTACGTTTTCTAGCCCAGTTACACGTACTCACCAGAAGAGTTAATTGTGGAAGCCTAACAGAACATCTTTCGCGATCATTATACACAGGGAGTTGGGAGTGAAGAGGTTCAACTATTAGGGGCTCTCCCAAAAGACTCTTCCCCTCCATTATTTCAAACCCCAACTATGTTGACCTATGCCCATATGTTTCTCCCTAAAATAACTCACATTCTTATTCTGTTATTTCGAGATACTATTCTTTTCAAGGGGGTGAAAAAAACGGTAATCACATTAGCACCTTACACAAGGCTACAACGATGCCTTTGGGGGACTGCTAGGAAAACATGAGTGCATGGGAAGCATATGGAATATGTGCCCAGTTAATCTTTGTGTGTTTATTATTCTGTTTTGTTTTTCACGTGATCCAAGGGGAGGAGTCTATTGGAAGCGTCCATGAACACCACAGGACGATGGGCTTCTGGGAAGGAAGTCCATCGGGACTTCTCCACCAGGAGAGTGGGGTTGCCTCCATGCGGGACGCAGGCTCTTGCAAATTTGTATTTACTCACCGCCGCCGCGCCGCCGGACAGAGCGTAAACAAAGAACTCCTCCCGACACTTGTCTCCATTTCCAGCCACAAAGGCTCGGCCAACAAGGATCTCGTTGACAAGGGCTCGAGAGGGGCCAGCAGCCCAGATCGGCTGTCAACCCGGGCAGTTTATGATTCCCTGATTAACCTCGAGTGTGGACGTCGGGGCGCTTAACAAGTTTCCGATTGTGTTCCTACATGTAGAGGATCAAAGCCGAAGCCGCCACAAAGCCTTGAGAAATGGAAGCAAAACATCCTCAGGCACGAGGGAGATGGGAGAGGAAGGGCGGTAGGCGGGAAGGAGGGAAAGTGGAGGGAGGAGCGGGAGAATGTGTAAGAAAGGGTGTGAGAGGAAGACATGCATATGAAGAAAGACAACAAACGGAGCGTCCGTGATAAAGAAGGAGGAGGAAAAACAATAATAAAGTGCCACCTGACGTTCAGAATGGTATCTGAGTATGTCTACGGTTTCCTCATTGGTTTCTACTAATAATATGTAAATAAACTTTTTTTGTTCTGTTTCAGCATCATTTTGATCGCACTTTGATAACGAGAGCGCAATTAAACATAAAGGTGCTACGTGCGGACTAGCCGAATTCAAAAGCATATGGACGGTTGCAATAGAGCGAGATCTCAGTAACACTAACAGCAATTCCTTTCCCTAAAACTCGCACGAAGAGGTTTTTGCACACAGAGCCCAAGCTTCATTGACATCAGTAAGACAGAAAGAGGGAAAATATTCTCGTCTCATTTCGCTGAGGACTACATCATCTGGCGGTGGCTGGCCAGGCAAATAATTGCTCTGATTCCGCCACGGCACACCCAGAGGCAAGCCAAGCAAGGGGGACTTCTAGAGGCGAACTAGACTGAGCAATTTCCTGGGATGACGTCCCCAGTCTCAGTGGTTTCTGATTCCCAGCTCGTGCGGCCCTGATGTTGCAGCGCGCTGAAGCGACTCCAGCAATTACCAGCTGCAGCAGCAGAAGCAGCTGCACAAGCAAAGCATTAGCAGTGCCGCCAGCACGCAGAGAGAAACAACAGCATCCAGGGGGTCTCAAGCGGAACATGGCGTCTGCCTCCTCAAGGAGAAGACGCAGAAACACAACGGCAGGATCCTCAAGAAGCAATAACGTTGCCATTATTGTTATTCCTTGCAGAGATAACGTGTTGGGTGTTCTTTCCTGTGCACCGCTGTGGGCAGAGAAGTGAGTTGGTGGCGAGAAAGTGGTTTATTGATTTTGCAAGATTACTGGCACTGAAAAGACAGTGCGCAGGACTCTGGCAGAAAAGACAAGTTCTAGCACAGATGTATAGACCGCATGAACACTCAGAGAAAACCCTGCAACTGCAGAGAGAGAGAGAGGAGAGAGAGAGAGAGAGAGAGAGAGAGAGAGAGAGAGAGAGAGAGAGAGAGAGAGAGAGAGAGAGAGAGAGAGAGAGAGAGAGAGAGAGAGAGAGAGAGAGAAAATAGAGGAGAGGAGAGAGGAAAGAGAGAGATGGGAGAAAGAGAGATGGGAGAGAGGAAAGAGAAAAGAATAGAAGGAGAGAGAGGAGAGAGAGAAGAGTGAGAAGAGAAGGAATGTAATATATGAGGCGAAGATACTATTGTATATATACTATTTAGGAAAATGAGTATAGGATATGGGATGATTATATATATATCAATGATATAAGATATAAAATTAACAGAACTGAATTATTTACATTAATAATAGTTATACTATCTAAGTATCTCACACTTGAGAAAATTATAACGAGATATATAATATCTTGTATGTAGTGAGAGATCTCATAGATATATATGTATCGATATAGTAGAACCCTTATAATTACTCATATTATAGAGAACGAGACACCTGCCACGATCATACACCTACAACATATATACCTAGATTTTCACACATACATAAGTACGCTTGTTACACCCCCATGCATACACACATAATTAATAGTTAATTAAATGTTTCTTCTTCTTCTCGGTTGTCTATCGGTTGTCGAGGGAAGACGACTCGCTAAACCTTCGCCTGTGCAAGTCATCTGTGGATGGCGCATATGTATGCTCGCGAAATTTCCAAACTCTTCAAACTCCGTAGGCACACAAGCCGGTGAGCCGGATGAGGCGGCTGCAGGTGGGCGCAGCCACACCGGTCTGGACAGAGGCTGAAGCAAACTCTGTGTCGCTCCTTGCTCGCTGCAGTGCTTCAAGACGAGAGGAACAAGGCTGGTCATCGTGTCCTATTCTTCTAAGCTCTTTTCAGCAACCAGCTTTTTTTTGCATTCAACATCTTCTAAAGCTTCTTTTCCAGCTTTCGGGTTGTGTGCTGACTGAACGCCATAGGGTTCTGTCGGCGAGCAATGGCCCGTCATTGTGGCCCGGGGTGTGGTTGGAGGGTTTGCCCCTATTTGAATTAGTTGATGTTGCGGTCTTGAGGAAATCATCGGTCTCACACAACAAAGTTGAGAAAAAGGGTTGGTGGAACAACGACACGAACAACAATCGGATGGAGGAGGAAATAAGAGCATCTATAAGAGAATCCCAGGGCGGAACATCAAATGGTGCAAACCTCCAAGCGCACGGTCACCCGAGATGAGGCCATTGCTGCCGACAGAACCCTCTGGCGTGCCCGCCACCACCCGAAAAAGCTGAAAGGAGGCTCTTATAAGAAAGTAGTACGCTGCTCACAAGTCGAGGTAAAGAAGCGGTTGTACGTCGCCGTTGGAAGGCACAGACTGCGGGCGAAACGAAAAGCAAAAGGCGAAGGCACAGAAACCGTACAGAGCTGACTTCTTCATCCCCAAGCGGCAATCTAGTCCAGACCGGTGTGCCTTGCCCCACCTGCAGCCGCCTGTGTGCCTCGGAGTTTGGACTTCGGAGCCATATGCGCATCCACAGATGATTGCACAGCGAGTCGTCTTCCTCGACACCCGAGAGACAACCGAGAAGAAGAAGAAACATAATTATACGTATAATTATGTGTATGCATGTGGGTGTCCCTAAGCGTCTTTATGTCTGTGTGCACCTCTCTGTCTCTATGTCTGTCTGTGTATCTGTGTGTCTGTCCGTGTCTCTGTCTGTCTCTCTCTAGTCCCTCATCTCAGTGTTCTCTTTCTCTCTCTCTCTCTCTCTCTCTCTCTCTCTCTCTCTTCCCTCTCTTCTCTCTTCTCTCGTCTCTTTTCTCTGTGTTCTCTCTTTCTCTCTTCTCACTCTTCTCTCATTTCACTCTTCCCGTTCTTTTCCCTTTTCCCTTTTCTCTCTCTATCCTCTGTCTCTCTTTCCTCTATCCCTTCTCTCTCTCCTCTATTCCTTCCTCTCACTCGTCTCTCTTCTCACTCGTCTCTCTTCGCACTCTTCTCTCTTCTCACTCTTCTCTCTTCTCACTCTTCTCTCTCTCCTCTCTCTCTTCTATTCTTTTCTCTTTCCTCTCTCCCATCTCTCTTTCTCCCATCTCTCTCTTTCCTCTCTCCTCTCCTCTATTTTCTCTCTCTCTCTCTCTCTCTCTCTCTCTCTCTCTCTCTCTCTCTCTCTCTCTCTCTCTCTCTCTCTCTCTCTCTCTCTCTCTCTCTCTCTCTCTCTCTCTCCTCTCTCTCTCTCTGCAGTTGCAGGGTTTTCTCTGAGTGTTCATGCGGTCTATACATCTGTGCTAGAACTTGTCTTTTCTGCCAGAGTCCTGCGCACTGTCTTTTCAGTGCCAGTAATCTTGCAATATCAATAAACCACTTTCTCGCCACCAACTCACTTCTCTGCCCACAGCGGTGCACAGGAAAGAACACCCAACACGTTATCTCTGCAAGGAATAACAATAATGGCAACGTTATTGCTTCTTGAGGATCCTGCCGTTGTGTTTCTGCGTCTTCTCCTTGAGGAGGCAGACGCCATGTTCCGCTTGAGACCCCCTGGATGCTGTTGTTTCTCTCTGCATGCTGGCGGCACTGCTAATGCTTTGCTTGTGCAGCTGCTTCTGCTGCTGCAGCTGGTAATTGCTGGAGTCGCTTCAGCGCGCTGCAACATCAGGGCCGCACGAGCTGGGAATCAGAAACCACTGAGACTGGGGACGTCATCCCAGGAAATTGCTCAGTCTAGTGCGCCCCTAGGAGTCCCCCTTGCTTGGCTTGCCTCTGGGTGTGCCGCGGCGGAATCGGAGCAATTATTTGCCTGGCCAGCCACCGCCAGATGATGTAGTCCTCAGCGAAATGAGACGAGAATATTTTCCCTCTTTCTGTCTTACTGATGTCAATGAAGCTTGGGCTCTGTGTGCATAAACCTCTTCGTGCGAGTTTTAGGGAAAGGAATTGCTGTTAGTGTTACTGAGATCTCGCTCTATTGCAACCGTCCATATGCTTTTGAATTCGGCTAGTCCGCACGTAGCACCTTTATGTTTAATTGCGCTCTCGTTATCAAAGTGCGATCAAAATGATGATGAAACAGAACAAAAAAAGTTTATTTACATATTATTAGTAGAAACCAATGAGGAAACCGTAGACATACTCAGATACCATTCTGAACGTCAGGCGGCACTTTATTATTGTTTTTCCTCCTCCTTCTTTATCACGGACGCTCCGTTTGTTGTCTTTCTTCATATGCATGTCTTCCTCTCACACCCTTTCTTACACATTCTCCCGCTCCTCCCTCCACTTTCCCTCCTTCCCGCCTCCCGCCCTTCCTCTCCCATCTCCCTCGTGCCTGAGGATGTTTTGCTTCCATTTCTCAAGGCTTTGTGGCGGCTTCGGCTTTGATCCTCTACATGTAGGAACACAATCGGAAACTTGTTAAGCGCCCCGACGTCCACACTCGAGGTTAATCAGGGAATCATAAACTGCCCGGGTTGACAGCCGATCTGGGCTGCTGGCCCCTCTCGAGCCCTTGTCAACGAGATCCTTGTTGGCCGAGCCTTTGTGGCTGGAAATGGAGACAAGTGTCGGGAGGAGTTCTTTGTTTACGTTCTGTCCGGCGGCGCGGCGGCGGTGAGTAAATACAAATTTGCAAGAGCCTGCGTCCCGCATGGAGGCAACCCCACTCTCCTGGTGGAGAAGTCCCGAAGTACTTCCTTCCCAGAAGCCCATCGTCCTGTGGTGTTCATGGACGCTTCCAATAGACTCCTCCCCTTGGATCACGTGAAAAACAAAACAAAATAATAAACACACAAAGATTAACTGGGCACATATTCCATATGCTTCCCATGCTCTCATGTCTTCCTAGCAGTCTCCCAAAGGCATCGTTGTAGCCTTGTGTAAGGTGCTAATGTGATTACCGTTTTTTTCACCCCCTTGTAAAGAATAGTATCTCGAAATAACAGAATAAGAATGTGAGTTATTTTAGGGAGAAACATATGGGCATAGGTCAACATAGTTGGGGTTTGAAATAATGGAGGGGAAGAGTCTTTTGGGAGAGCCCCTAATAGTTGAACCTCTTCACTCCCAACTCCCTGCATATAATGGTCGCGAAAGATGTTCTGTTAGGCTTCCACAAATAACTCTTCTGGTGAGTACGTGTAACTGGGCTCGAAAACGTTAAGGAATAGGAAAGTGAAGTGAGTATGCATACAGATCAACAAAGATTAATTTTCCTACTTTCTGCATTTTGAGATAAACATAGACGATAAGGATGAGAAATTGATACAACTAGGGAAAGGAAAGCATTCGAAGCACGAAGACGAATAAACATCAGGAAAACCACGTGCAGAGTAGAGAGATGAAGACAGATAAGGATGTTAACAAGGAAACGATGTGTTATGATGTACGAGGTATTCCTCTCATTGTTAATTACTCTAACGTTATCGACTTTCTTCCTGAACCATCTCTGCTTGGCACGGCCGGGTTCATTGACAGTTATCAACAACTGGAAATGATTTCTACTGCAGAAAACTGGCCCGTGCCCATTGCTCCTAGCACAACTAGCGTCGATTTTCTCTAACCCCGTGGAGCAACCTTGTTACTAATCTTACAGAAGTGTTGATCTAGATAAGCATGACCGATCTCATTCACGGACGTCTTGGCAGATTCTGGAGCCTGCGTAACCTTGAAAACCTTAGAGATTTATATAAGACATCCACGTGCGAGGACATCATATAGATAACAGAACACACATTATCTGCGTACTTTAACGTCACGTCCTTCATATAATTAACGTTGATCACATGGGGGTCATTCTCGGACAATGATTGGACGTCGAGCATTGCCTAGGTTTCCAGCATTGGCCTATTCCTCCAATTGTAAATCCTATATTAGGTCAATGGGCGCCCAAGGTGGCGCACTCTGCCTCCTTTTCACAATCTGTAGACCTCGTTGCTCTGGGTCCCCCGGCGAGCTCTCCCAGGAGGGCTGAGTGTTTGTACCTTTCGTAAGGGCTCCGTTAGTCTCATGTTCCATTATCAAACGTCGTAACAAGGAACCAGAGTCCTTTATTTAAAAAAAAACAGACACACCGTTTTCCTTCCCTCACTTCCTTGTATGGCATGGCTGCAACTGTTGCCGTCAACGGTGCAAAACAAGGACGAAGTGAGTTTTTGACGAGAGTAAGGACTGGGAAGGGGGGGGGGGGGGGAGCTGAGATATGGGTGTACGATACGATACGATTCGATACGATACGATTTGATACGATAGGATACCTTTATTGTTAGGCCTCCGGCCCTTCACACGGGGTAGATATGCGTGTATTTTGCGTGTGTCGGCGAGGTGCATGAAGAAGAAGAAAAAGTGTCTCGAAAACTTATTTCACCTGCGAAACAGAATCTTTGCAAAGCCCTTCAAGACCAACTATCAGGATCCACCGTCATCAAGAAGCGTAGGAAATCAAGCAATGTTGGACTCCATGAACCCTCTTACAGATCAAGTCGAAGGCCAATAAATTAACATCGCTTTGTAACACACGGGGTAAGTCCTCAATCATCTCTGTAAGTCCCGAGGACAAACTCTCATTACACGTCACAGCATGAAGACGCCAGCAGACGACAGAAAAAAACAGCCGCCAACTGCCTACCTGCCAGGACTAACCTTTGGGCGCGGAATATAGGGGAGGTTTGGGGTGGGGGTGGATTGGGTGGGGGGGGGGAGGAAGAGCGGGGAAATGGGAGAGATTAGGGGGGAACGAGGAGGAGGGGGGAGGAGGATGCTCATATCCACAGGGATTACTGCAAGGCGGCCTAAATCCCCATTACAAGCTGCGTCGCCATCTCCGGTTGCTCCAAACGCCTCTGTCCCTACAGGGGCTCCACGGACACCTCGACAATACGGCGTCTAGAACGCAGTCGCGGCTGTAAATAATCCTCCCGCCCGCGATAATCGCCGAGCGTACCCATCACGCAGCGAGACTGTGCAAACATAAATTAACCTCATTATCATTCCCGTGCCCCCAGACAACGCGGCAATTCGCACGCATCATACATTAACATCATCGCCAGCTCCAGCCCGGTGGATGACGGGACTGTCGGCGGAGATGGCAGATCTTGCAGGGGAGGTAATTGTCCCGGTGCCCAAGGACAATACGGTGGATAGACCATCCCTGCTGCGCGGACTTCCATCCAAAGCAGAAGCCATAAACCATCTCCCGCCAGAGACAGGCGTGCTGTGCAGCCGTCGCCACCCGGATGTTCATAAAACGGGTGGAATATCCACCCGTGCGACGTCACTGTCTGTGCCTTACAATTGGGGTCAAGACCCATCCCGAAATTAGTTTGCATGAAGGCAATGATGAGGTAGGAGGGATAAGGCGGAGAAACAGCCAGGGGTTATGAAACGAGATTGGTTAGGTTGTGTAGTTGTCTAACTACGGAGAAAACGCAAAAGGAGGGGGGTGGGGTGCGTTTAGGGGTTGAGGGAAGGCGACATGGAGAGGAGGGGGAGGGATGCGAAGGGAAGAAAATGTGTGTGAGATAAACTGGTGATACTAGGGTGCAAAATGGGATCGTCATGAAATAAAATTGGGAAAATTATACAAAAACCGTTTTTATCATACTCAACGTGCACCGAAAATCGCTCCAAGTTCGAGGCTGGCTTATCCGGAACTCACTGCTACGTGGCACTGAAGCTGAGAGTCACGGTGGAGGAACAGAACCATAATGTGGTGCGTAAAACAGTTCATTTTCTCAAAGCGTGCGAGGAAAAAAAAGCCATGCAACATGAGTGCGTCTTGATTTTGCAGTTATGACAAAACCCACGACAGTGTAAGTGTGATCAACTCTTCTTTTAGTGAAAACAAATTCATGCGTTTTAGATCTACCGCAGTGGTAGTCGGCATGATACGATATCGATTCCTCTTCTGTGGAAGAGTTTTGATCGACGTCATGCCGGAAACAGTACATCTCCTATCAGAATGTTAGAAAGAATGTTCGTGATCGGTCGTTCCAAAATGAGTAGGTCTGATTCTTGAGTCAAAAAAAGATGCATAAGAAATTGCCAATGGGAGGAGTCACATTAGAGTCTCTCAGATTTTACTCCGTTCAAAAAACTTAATTACCATTGCATATATTTTGTAAGGTTCGGGTTTCAAATTCATCGATAGACAGCAGTTTCTTTTACGTCTACAGGAAGACTGTAATATTTTATGTGGAAAACAAAACTGTGTCTGATTGCGTCACACCCCAATTCGTCGTCATCCTGATTAGTTCTGTCTTACGTGCGAACGAATCTTGCAGTGCGGTGACACAGAGTGGGAGACTCTCATCTGTACGCATTGTACATGTACGTGTAGCGGCACCAGCATTGACGTTGCCATGGCTACGGTGCAGGTTTCGGGAACTTTTCCCCTGCCTCCCAAGTGTTGGGCAGCAGAGGCACAGAGGGACATGGAATCAGTCGGTTCCCATTTCATCCATTTATTCAGTAGCTGCAAGAATGAGTCCGTACTCTATTCTGCTCTACTCTGCTCTAAGCACAAGCGGTCACCTCAATGTATTCCATAAAACCGGAAAACGCCGGGTTCCGGGGAGGGGTCAAGAGAAAGGCGTGGCATGGGACGGAGAGGGTGCAGGATGGGGGGTGGTACCAGGAATGAGTAGGAAGAGAAAAGGGGGGGGGGGGGGCAGAGTGGGCATCTGCTGTCCAAGAACTTGAGAGGGGCCAGATGCCCAGAAGAAACAGAGTGGTGGCAGGAAGGTGTACAAGTGCAAGGAGGCAAGGTTCTGTCACCTTGTTACATCCAGTTTCAGTTACCCATAAAGGCCTGTTTTAACTGAGCAACGCTCACGCATACTTCGACGTTGTAGCAATCTACGAACCAATCAAGACGCAGTACTAGACCAAAACCGCCTCCTCACTGGTTAGTGAAGATTGCTTTTATTGCCTTATCTAACCAATTAGAAGGCAGATCTAGACCAAAACTGCCTCCTCACTGGCTAGTGAAGATTGCTACTATTGCCTTATCTAACCAATTAGAAGGCAGATCTAGACAAGACCAAAACTGCCTCCTCACTGGTTAGTGAAGATTGCTACTACAGTCTTATCTAACCAATCAAGTCGCAGATCAAGACCAAAACCGCCTCCTCCCTGGTTAGTGAAGATTGCTACTATTGCCTTATCTAACCAATTAGAAGGCAGATCTAGACAAGACCAAAACTGCCTCCTCACTGGCTAGTTAAGATTGACT
>JAWQFJ010006433.1:30000-37500 GCA_034096865.1 Theodoxus fluviatilis | reverse complement strand
AGGTGTCAGTCGTAGATTAAATCCCCCCCAAAACAAAGATAATCTAGTTATCTTTCCTGACCAAACACAGTTTTTATTACATGATACAACGAAAATGTGCTGTTGAATTGTTGTTCATTTCACGATTGTTCATAACAATCCTACAACTTTTGCTTTCATTACTTTAAGACATGTTTTTTCATTCCCTACACTGCCGTTCATCCACAAATATGCATAACCTAGCTTGCATAGTGCATGTTTAACTCAACAGGAACATATTTTGTTATCGTGGATATATATTGGAGTTTTGCAGCATTACATAAGCTTGTGTAGGTAGTTTTTTGAACGAAATCTTCGACTGTATCAGTCAGTATTTAACTGTTCTAATGGTGCTGCTAGTTGATAAGATACCAAATTTACCATATGCAAAATGATTTGGCGTTCTAGTATCTCACAATGTAGACTGTTTACAGGCAAAGAGATACGAGGCTGAGCTACTGGAGCAGACTCGACAGACCAACAGCCGGGGGTTCCAGCTAATGGAAGCCATCACGTAATTCTAGCCCTACGTTGCACACGATACACAAATAACTAAGAGGATCATTGCACTTTCCTTATATTTATCGACTCTTGTATGTTGCTTTGCTTTTTATTCATTAGTTGCTCTCTTTTATCACGCTCCAAATATCTCACCCTCTTGCTTTACGCCCTCGGTATACTCGCTCATTTACTATTCTCCGCAGTGGGACTCAATCGGACAAGACCCATTCAGCTTGTGAAGGCAAAGCCAGAGATAAAACTCATCCAGTTAGCCGACTTTTTTTCTGTACAGCAGTATGACATTTGGGAAATAGCCTTTCCAGATCTGATGGTCAGCTGAGATGGTTGGCCAGAATAGCAGAGGGGAACAAGAGGACACACAAAGAACGCGTTGAGCTATTGACCCCAGGGAAAGTGCATTTATG
The DNA here is from genome assembly GCA_034096865.1 of Theodoxus fluviatilis. Taxonomy (NCBI): domain Eukaryota; kingdom Metazoa; phylum Mollusca; class Gastropoda; order Cycloneritida; family Neritidae; genus Theodoxus; species Theodoxus fluviatilis. Next base: position 36,556 of record JAWQFJ010006433.1, on the reverse strand, counting down.
ACGTGTTCTAATTTTCGTGAACGCTCCAGTTATCCCAGAAGAATGACCAGACGGAAAGAAGGAGAAAGCTCAGACTAGCTCATTCCCTTTGCGCACCCACGTCTCCTACGAAGGAGGTCAAACAAGTCAAGCGAGAGTTGTTGTCTTTCGTGAAACCAGCAAGAGGCAACGGTATCCCCACCCTATGTGTTCAAAGCCCGTCATTGAGAGGCGCTGTCCCTGGGTTAATGCCAACGCTACAGCCGCTGCGATGGTTGGACAGCCCGGCCCAATGGAATGGACGTGTTGCACGTGCTTTGCACGCCGGTGTGACTGTTGATTCTGTCGTCATCGGCGATGAGTGCGGACGGCTGGCTATGTTTTGCTTGCCGTTTCAACGGCCTTGTGGGGATTCTCGTCCTCGAGCGGGAAATAATATTTGCTCCAACACTGGGCGCGATTGTTCCTGGTCCTCCTGAGAGACACACGTCAGGTGGGCGTCGCTGCTTGCTGCACGTGCAAACAGTTGCACCTCCGGGCCTCCCCACGAGCGAGGGTCGAACAAGAGCGGGGTTCTCCCCAGGGGCTGCAACCAGCTATGGTGCTCATTCACACCTCGGACGATCGGGGATACTCTCAATGTAGGGGTGTGTTCAAACATGGAGCCGTCAAGGTCTGTGTGGTTAATTTTCCCGACGAAGCCTCGCTGCCGTTCATCTGCCACAGTGGTGAGAAAAAAGCGGCGGACAGTTTCTGGAGCGTGGCTGTGCATTTGCCCACACTACGCTAAGTGACGAGGACTTCACAGCAAAACTGCACCTCAACGAAACATTCACAAAAGCAGCAAGAAGAGTTGAACGCTGTTTGTCGAAAACTTCGAACGAAAGCAATCAGGACATTGTAAATGAATTCGTATCCAAAAGCGCATTTGCGCAAAAGTGGAGTGTCCATTTTAATTTGTCCAACTTCTTAATTATGGTGTGCTATGTTTTGTGCATATTGAAAGGAAATACATTTATGGGTCAAAGAGTCAGGGGTAATAGTCTAGTAAAAGTTTTCAATCATTCCTGCTGAGGTCCACTCTGTTTCCGTCTCAGAGGAAGCTTCAAGCGATCGCGCCTAACAATGGACTCCTTGGAAAGTTTTATTCAATGTAATGAATGTATGACCTGTTGTTTGCACGTTCCTCGATGTGCGAATTACCATTATGGTGAACTGCTGTTCGCGGAAGTTGCGTTAAAAGAAGTCGGAGAATCTTGTGTTTCCTCTTTGGAAATTTCCGACAGATAAAATGGAAAAATTCAGTCAACACTTGCTGATTTTATCAAAAGTTACGATAAAATGATTTAAAACATCTAGCAAAATTTGAGCATTTGAGGAGATGAAGCCACCCACGTAAACCCTTTGAAATGATCTAACTGAACTGCAAGAAACCCCTCGGTTTTTGAGAAAAAGAAAAACATGTTATTTGGCAAGTGATTTGATAAAAGATAGACAAAAAGAGAACATTTCCCACACTTTCCCTCGCATTCGAAGCGTTCATTCATTTGGAAATATTCGAGTATTCCTGCGCCGTGAAATTTTCTAACTGCAACCTCAAAAATGTTTACTCATTTATCATTCAGTGTCAAAAGTCTCTATTGTTTGTAATTACTCGTTTCAAACTCCTAGGAAAGCTCCAGAATTACTGCGTTTGGTATTTAAAAAACAACAACTTTTGACTGGTTACCCGTGTAGACAATTCGGTCAGCCTCCATGCAAAATCAAACTTCAACGATCATATAAATGTGCAACAAGAATATTTTATACATGACAACGCCTCACTCGCCTCATCTTGTTCCATGACCCCAGACATACCTCGACCAGCCCACGCACCCATCCTCAAAAGCCGAGCACGTGAGATACCTGAACTGACCGCACTTGGGTTGCCAAGGCCTCCATCAACCAGCACTGGGGAGGCCAGAGCAACTTGAGGCACCTGGCTGGCTGGGTCCTCAAATGTTCCTCTGGGAACTGGCCAGAGAGAAGGAGCGGACAGGCAGTGGAGGCTGTCGATACGGCACTGCAGGAATTATGAATCGATCACTCCATCTGCGCCGAAGCAGCTCAGGCAGGCAGGCAATAAACTGCGCGTGCGCTTGAGAGTTGCTAGGAAGGCACGTGTTCGTCGAGCTGCCCGTGTGTATCGGGCTCGTCCACAACTGGCGTTGGGAGCGGAAGTTGTTCTGTGGGAGAAGGGATGGGGTGGGATGGGATAGGATGGAATGGGAAGGAACATGAGAAAGAGGAAAAAGAGGAAGGTGTGGATAGAACAGGACGACAGGAGTCATGGAGGAAATGAAGGAAGGAAAAGGAGTGGCTGAAAGGACTCGACCGAAGAGAAAAGTTCGTAGGACGTCCGTTTGGGTTAGTTGGTAGTAGAGTGTGAAAAACTGGCCGAATAAAGTTTGCACCTGATGTGAAAATTTTATTTACACAGGCGTAGAAAAAAAATGTATACTCTTATGAGAGTAGGTGCAACGTGCATGTCATGATACGTTGCTCATCACCGCATACAGTTACGTAACTAACTACGCCTTGCCCAGTGCATTCGTATCACAATGTCTTTTACATCATTCCTACTTATCAACATACAATGCGGGAAATGCGAAAGTCACACCAACGCGAGACGAAAGACGTAGCAATTGCATCTAAAATCCACCAATAGTTAATGTACAGAGATGGATGAATGGAGGTATAGATGGATGGATGGATGGATGGATGGATGAACGGATGGATGGATGGATGGATGGAGGGATGGATGGAGGGAGGGAGGGAGGGAGGGAGGGAGGGAGGGACTTTAACGACCTCTCAACCTCTGTAGGCCATGTGAGGTCATTGAGCATGAAAATCACCAGAATATTTTAGAGTAAGCGCAAATCAAGTCACGTTTACTCTCGTTATTCGCCTCTTACGAATCGCTTAGAGAGACGCGGTGGGTCTATTCTGACCCGCAACCCACAGGGAAAGCCAGCACATGGAGTGGATGAAACAATGGGAAAGTAGGATGTGGAGATGTAGCTGAGTGGGATGAGAACTCGTAGCTAAATGGGATGGGAACACGTAGCTGAATGGAATGGGAACACGTAGCTGAATGGAATGGGAACACGTAGCTGAATGGAATGGGAACACGTAGCTGAATGGAACGGAAACACGTAGCTGAATGGAATGGGAACACGTAGCTGAATGGAACGGAAACACGTAGCATAGTGGGATGGGAACACGTAGCTGAATGGAATCGAAACAAGTAGCTGAATGGAATGGGAACACGTAGCTGAATGGAATGGGAACACGTAGCTGAATGGAATGGAAACAGTAGCTGAATAGAATGAGAACACGTAGCTGAATAGAATGGGAACACGTAGCTGAATGGAATGGGAACACGTAGCTGAATGGAATGGGAACACGTAGCTGAATAGAATGAGAACACGTAGCTGAATGGAATCGAAACAAGTAGCTGAATGGAATGAAAACAAGTAGCTGAATGGAATGGAAACACGTAGCATAGCGGGATGGAAACACGTAGCAAAGTTGGACGGGATGGAAACACGTAGCTGAATGGAATGGGAACACGTAGCTGAATGGAATGGGAACACGTAGCTGAATGGAATGGGAACACGTAGCTGAATGGAATGGGAACACCTAGCTGAATGGAATGGGAACGCATAGCTGAATGGAATGGGAACACCTCGCTGAATGGAATGGGAACGCATAGCTGAATGGAATGGGAACACGTAGCTGAATGGAATGGGAACACGTAGCTGAATGGAATGGGAACACGTAGCTGAATGGAATGGGAACACCTAGCTGAATGGAATGGGAACGCATAGCTGAATGGAATGGGAACACCTAGCTGAATGGAATGGGAACGCATAGCTGAATGGAATGGGAACACCTCGCTGAATGGAATGGGAACGCATAGCTGAATGGAATGGGAACACCTAGCTGAATGGAATGGGAACACGTAGCTGAATGGAATGGGAACACGTAGCTGAATGGAATGGGAACACCTCGCTGAATAGAATGGGAACGCATAGCTGAATGGAATGGGAACACCTAGCTGAATGGAATGGGAACACGTAGCTGAATGGAATGGGAACACGTAGCTGAGTGGGATGGAGACACGTAGCTGAATGAAATGGGAACACGTAGCTGAATGGAATGGAGACACGTAGCTAAATGGAATGGGAACGCATAGCTGAATGGAATGGGAACACGTAGCTGAATGGAATGGAAACGCATAGCTGAATGGAATGGGAACACCTAGCTGAATGGAATGGGAACACGTAGCTGAATGGAACGGGAACACGTAGCTGAATGGAATGGGAACACGTAGCTGAATGGAATGGGAACACGTAGCTGAATGGAATGGGAACACGTAGCTGAATAGAATGGGAACACCTAGCTGAATGGAATGGGAACACGTAGCTGAATGGAATGGAAACACGTAGCTGAATGGAATGGAAACACGTAACTGAATGGAATGGGAACACGTAGCTGAGTGGGATGGAAACACGTAGCTGAATGGAATGGGAACACGTAGCTGAATGGAATGGGAACACGTAGCTGAATGGAATGGGAACACGTAGCTGAATGGAATGGGAACACGTAGCAAAGTGGGATGGTAACACAGCTGAGTGGGATGGGAACACATAGCTGAATGTGATGGAAACACATGGCTGAGTGGGAGGAGAAGTGGAAAACAGAAAATTAGCTTGAGAGGATGGGTTTGTTTTGGCGTATCACATAAAAAACATCCGCGTCAGTTGCAAAGCCATGTCTGCAAAGCAGGAAATTGCATGTTTAGTTTCACGCGATTGACAAACGCCAGTCGTGGGTGCCGCCAGATGTGATCAACCATCGATTTATTTCTCGCCTGCAAAACATGTATATCTGCACCTCTCTAATACATATTCCCACGTCAGAAGTGGACTTTCAAACCCAGTGACTCATGCTGCACCATTGGAAGGAGATTTTGTAAATGATCTTTGCTCTCCAGAGGGCCGGCTCTCCCCCACTCTTGCCTCAAGCTCTGCTGCGATTCGGTCCAGCAGCAGCAGACATATGTTGCCACTCCGGTGTCGCTGTTCCTCCTGGGGAGACGGTCAAGTGGGTTTCGCAACAGGCACACTGTTGTGAAGATAAGAGATTTCGGTCTTCACACGAAGCCACTTCAGATGGGAAATTATGGCAATTCGAGAGCAAAAAGCTGTTCTAGCCTTCACGAGTGACGTCCAGTTTATCGTAATTTTTGCTCTGATCAAACCCTCAATTGTTCGAATCATAGACATATTAGCCCTTCGGTCTCGGATTTGATAACAGTCTGAAGTGGTTGATTCGATTTTTCTAGTGAGGGATCACATTCCGCATCTCGGAAACAGAAGTAAATTGTAAGAGAATGCTGTGTATCCAAGGGAGTCTGTGAGTGCAAAAACAGACGGAAGCACTCAATCAATATCTGTGCCTCTTATAATAAGGTTAGATCGTCATGTTTCTGGGTAAACAGTATCATCAGATTAATGATACGCCTATGGTTCTCATGGAGAGTAGACACTTGACAGATGATATAATTTCATTAATCAGAGACTCACAGAACTATGTTTCCGTATGTCAAAAACAAGGGACTGCCACGGCACTAGAATAAAAGTCTAAAACACGGTGAGGTTTTGATGGCCGCGTATAATACAAAACAAATACAAAACATTAGAAGGTAAAACAACGCAAATTTTCGGCTAAAAAGCCTTCATCAGGCGCACAATTAAAACTTACTGGAGGGCCCTCCAGTAAGTTTTAATTGTGCGCCTGATGAAGGCTTTTTAGCCGAAAATTTGCGTTGTTTTACCTTCTAATGTTTTGTTTTGTATTATACGCGGCCATCAAAACCTCACCGTGTTTTAGACTATGTTTCCGTAGTTTAGGATGATTCTGCGCTTCAGAGTAATCATGCACGCTGATAAGGAAAGATAAAAAAACAACAACTGCAACTTCATGGCACAGTGGCATGCACACTCATCACTACGGAGTGCATCCAGACGGAACAGGTAACACCATAGACAGCAAACTCGAGTGTACCCTCTACGTCAACACCTCCTAGTCCTATGGGTAAGCTGTGTGCTTGATTCAACAAACACAAACAAACAAACAGACAGACAGACAAAGAATACAAACAAACAAACAGAAACAGGAGCTGGGCTAATGTAGTCCAGCTCAAATAAACACACGAGCTCCATGCTACTGCACAGTTACTCCGTCTGCCCATGACCATATATGTATAGCGCAGTCCTGGCAGGCGTGGTACATTCCCTATTGTTCTTTTCTCCGGTCACAAAACTGTCGTTATTCGAGTGCTCGCGTCTTTGTTGAAGCTATTGTGACTGCAAAACTTACAAGCAACGATAAGAGGGTTTTTCCTGGCAGTTTGACAAAATCCACGATGAAGAGAATTTTCTTTTTAAGGAAAAGATCCTAGCAAAAAAAAAATCAACAATAATGTTACACTGCTACGTTGCGAGATGATAGGTACAAAGCTTACTATCCT
>JAWQFJ010006433.1:12500-20000 GCA_034096865.1 Theodoxus fluviatilis | reverse complement strand
ACCCCCGTACAGACAAGCTAGGAGAACCCCCGTACAGACAAGCTAGGAGAGCCCCCGTACAGACAAGCTAGGAGAACCCCCGTACAGACAAGCTAGGAAAACTCCCGTACAGACAGGACTTTACGTGCAAGCTAGGAGAACCCTCGTACAGACAAGCTAGGAGAACCCCCGTACAGACAAGCTAGGAGAGCCCCCGTACAGACAAGCTATGAGAACCCCCGTACAGACAAGCTAGGAGAACCCCCGTACAGACAGGACTTTACGTGCAAGCTAGGAGAGCCCCCGTACAGACAAGCTAGGAGAACCCCCGTACAGACAAGCTAGGAGAACCCCCGTACAGACAGGAGTTTACGAAGGAGACAAGTCGCAGCAGAATCATCTGTAAGGACTTCCAGTTTATTCTAATGAAATAATATTGGTGTCAGAACCCTTTCAGGAACCAAAAACAAATCTTCGCCTCATCAGAAAGTAGAGGCTTTGCAATAATGATTATTTCATCCCAAAAAGAATTGTGTGTGTGTGTGTGTGTGTGTGATCCAAGTGGGATAAATGCATATTCAACGTGGCACTTTCAAAAGCAGATGACTCCGTCGTGTGACAATCCCCAGACGTACAACGACAATAAAAAGGATCTGGCACAAAAGCCAGAAGGACAAGCACAATTCCTCGATGACGTCCCTTTATAGCTATTAACGTTTCGCATTTTACGAGCGATGAAAGAGTAGACCTTCATTTATGTCGGGGAGTTACCGCCTGCTCTGCATCCCAGGGACGGTGCCTGCACAGCGAAGTCCATGGAGAGAACAAGGAAGAAGCGCTTCGCCGAGCACTGGACGGAAGGAAAAGTCTCCTGCGAGTTGAGATAACGACGGGAAAATGATCTGTGGTGCCTCTTCGAAACAACTTCAAAGCCTGGTGTGAGAAAACGCTGGATGAACGCCGTCGTGTGTATTGTCAACGGCTGGCGTGTGAGCGCGTAACGTCGGTGCCTGGGCAGTGTTTGTTGCAGAATCATGGACATAAATGAATATATGAATATATGAATAAATGAGTGAACAAACGAATGAATGAATGAACCATTGAATGAATAAACGAACAAAAGAGTGGATAATGAACGAACGAACGAATAAATGAAAGGAGGAAGGAAGGAAGGAAGGAAGTTTTACGGCCTATCAGCTTTTATGTCCTATGTAAGGCCATTGACCACGAAAAATCTTTAGAGCTGCATAGCGGATGAGCAAGTCATCATGAGTTCTCTGCTGTCCGCCTTTAATTAACGAATTGCTTAGGGGGACATGGTGGTCTTATTCTTATCTGCAACCCACAGGGTGGTTCATTATTACTTCCGACCCACAGGTTGTCTCTTCTTACCCCCAACACACAGGGGGTCTCTTCTTACCCCCAACACACAGGGGGTCTCTTCTTACCCCCAGCACACAGGGGGTCTATTCTTACTTCCAACACACAGGGTGTCTATTCTTACCCCCAACACACAGGGTGTCTATTCTTACCCCCAACACACAGGTTGTCTCTTTTTACCCCCAACCCACAGGGGGTCTATTCTTACCCCCAACACACAGGGTGTCTATTCTTACCCTCAACACACAGGGGGTCTCTTCTTACCCCCAACACACAGGAGCTCTCTTCTTACCCCCAACCCACAGGGAGTATCTTCTTACCCTCAACACACAGAGGGTCTCTTCTTACCCCCAACACACAGGTTGTCTCTTTTTACCCCCAACACACAGGGAGTCTCCTCTTACCCTCAACACACAGGGGGTCTCTTCTTACCCCCAACACACAGGGAGTCTCTTCTTACCCTCAACACACATGGGGTCTCTTCTTACCCTCAACACACAGGGGGTCTCTTCTTATCCCCAACACACAGGGGTTCTCTTCTTACCCCCAACACACAGGGAGTCTCTTCTTACCCCCAACACACAGGGAGTCTGTTCTTACCCAGAACACACAGGGGGTCTCTTCTTACCCCCAACCCACAGGGGGATCCTGGACGATGTAAGAGGGGTAACATGACTGGAAACTTCCCTTACTCTTACAGTTGACACATAACTGACATACGAGTCACTAAGGCTGAAATGGTCGTTGTCACCAACATTTGGCGACACTGTACCCGAGGTACGCTGTCCCCGGGGACAGAGTACCCCAGTTTGAAATCTCGGCATTTGAACGAGAACGAGACTGTCAATAACCGGCAGTTTTTAAAACTTTCAAAATGGCGGTCGACAACGAGACCGCAGCCGCCACCCCGCCTGACTGACTTCGCACGCCCGGGGAGTTATGCTAAGATCCGGCCGCGTTAATGTATTTGCGTTTTGTGACAAACGTCTTGCTCGGCGATACTGTACTCCATGCACCTTAACGGTCCGCGTGATTCGGGTGTAATCTTAAGCTAAACGACGTTTATTGGCGCTGCTGAAATGGTCGAAGTCGGAAACATTCGGAACCTCGGGTACAGTGTCGCTGAATGTTGGTGACAACGACCATTTCAGCGTGTGTGGTTCTGGTCTTGTTGTTGATTTCCAATATTTTCCTTGTCTTCTAAAAATTATCTAGCAAAAAGAATATGGGATTTTATCAGGCTAGCATTATTTTCGTTGGCTTTGTACGTTTCTGTCAAGCCCACTGTTTCTTGTGTATATTGTTCAGTGATTTTGTTTACGGCTCTGTCTTGTTGTTGTGCACTGAGTCTCATTTTCTGTTCATCCAAGCCATTTTAGAGCACCGTGTTCTGTTTTCTGCCCTGTTTCTCTGTTCACCTGTGTTGCCTGGTTTCGGGACGTACAAGGCCAAAAACACCTGGGATTGCCTGGGTCTCCACACCGCCATGCCTGGCGGCTGCCAAATTAACCCATCGCCATGTGGAGTGCACGGAACACCGTCCACAAAGCAAGCTGCAACAACTGGGGTGTCGGGCTATGGAATTGGTCCTTCCTACCCCTGGTCACGCCAGGCGGTCATTTCATGGTCCCCATCTTTTGGGCGTTTATCTAACATTCTCTCCCCTCCTTCCTCCCCCACCCCCCTTCATCAGTCTCACGCGTTCGCCTCACTCAATACATCCACCCACCCACCCATCCACCCACCCTTCATATTCCGTTTCTACTTTTCACTACCCCTTCACTCCATTCCATCTCTTCTTCCCTTCCCTCCTCCCCCTTCTCACACACACACCCTCCACCATTTCCGATTTTCTTGACCCCCCCCCCCTACCCCCCCTCCCCTCCACCAAAGAGGAGGCTGTCAGATGATTTCCCCATAGTGTTTCCTACCCCCCAGTGCCCAGGAATCGGAACTGGCGAGGATAGATGCTGCACTTTTCCTCCATTACAACCCTTCCTCCAAATGGATGCCGCGCTCTTGGGGTGCGGTGAGTCCTGATGTTTCACTGGCACCAAGCGGGGGGAATTGCAGAGCGGACTACGCGTTGCGATGTTCCTTTGATTGTCGAGGCGTCGCCTGTTGTGCGAGCTCAAACCGCATCTACCTTTTACCGATATTGGGAGAGAGAGAGAGAGGGGACACAGTACTTTGGAGCGCTTTCTGCGAAAATAGTCTTCGATTACAAGTACAGCTGTAGAAACGGTCGTGACTTCCCACAGTCATCTGACGTCCTTGAATCAGGCAGTGGTAGCATGGGACACGAGGTGCAAAGTTTCAACAGTTTATCCGCGCAGCAGCTACATCTTTTACTACTAAAAAAGAATAGTCCCGATGTTGCTTAAAGAGAGTAATACTTTACGACACAGGAAATTCTTGTTCGAGCACAATTGTACGTGAACTCGGAACTGGACATTGTCTCTTCATTAGCTTACCGTCGTAAGTGCAATCTTTATAAAGACATATCTCTCAGATATAAGTGTAAAATTCCATCTCAATACCGCTTCTAAAACACTTGCATATCAATCGCTAATCTGTCAATGGATATGAATAGTTTGATCATGTATTGATTATGGAAATAGTCCAATCGTTCGACGCCATGTCCTAGCCACGATGGGGTGAGAGAAAGCCCGGGTTCCAACGTACCTTGCCATTTCTCTGCTATTCCCAGTATGTCGATGTAGTGCGGATAGGATATATTTGTATGACCTTTTGCCTTAGAGTGCCCAAAGGACATTAATGAGGCATTAGCCTTATTAATCATCAACATGCACCACCGACTTTCTGGACCAATATTCCATTTCGAGATTTGGTATCATTTATACGCATTCGCGGACGCAAGCAGCGCCTTCAGTGCATAAACACAGTTTTGATCATGTGCACTGAAGTCGCTTTCTACTTTGTGTAGATTTCGGAACAGTGAAAACCCTGTATTGGCGAATGAATGGAAGACTCAGAAAAGTGGCCTGCATTGCATTGGTGAAGGACTCGTGCTGTATTCGCGTTTCTTTACAATTGCATGTGTTCTTTAGCGATTGGAAGACAAATTGTTGCAGATTCATGGAAGTATGAGTAAGATGCCTGCCTTAATTTCAATTTTTAAAATCTTATCGGCGAGTGCAGTGTGCTTGTGTGTTTGTGTCCAAATGGTTTCGATGTAGAATCGACAATTTCCGAATGTGCGTACCTCGGAACACAGTCACGTAGATTTTCTATGGAGTAACAAAAGCGTTGAAACGTTCTAACGTTCATTTGTTAGATATTCAATATTTGAGAGACAACATCAAATTCTTGCTTACGTTCCCAGTGCTCCTTGAACAAAGCTTCTTAACACTGGCAACTCCATAAGTATCTACTTTTTTGACAGAAGACTCATGGTCTTCTACATTCGTGGTCACCCATTAATGGTTACATTCCCACATTTTCCCTGCAACTTTCTTTTAGCTTTCAGCGTGAGTGTTCATATATGTTTCTTCATTCTCCGTGCGTCACTCTGCAAATGCAGTTGTGATGCACCTGTCGTATCATGCAGCACAAGCATAACCTCGTATTCTCTCGAGTTCCTAAGGCAAGCCATGGTAACACGAAAAGTCTGCATTGCCTTCGTTTACCTCCCTACAGCTGGCTTGAAACCGAAGCCTTTTCTGGAGCACACATGCCCAATATCTAGGTCACCGTCCCCCTGGCTCATCCTGCAAACAGCTGCACTGACCTCTGCACTCCTCCCACAAGCCCCCTCTTCTCCCAGCAGTCCAAGCAAAGCAAGATGGCGCCCTCTCAGCGGTCCAGGGCCAGCAGGTTGCCCGGATGCAATCCACAACTCTCACCCACCCGCACGTGAGCCCACAGCATCAACACGCATGCGCACGCCTGGCGCAAAGGCTCTCGGGAACTGAGGATCATGGGATGCCTGCGATGCAGCGCGGCGGGCGTGGCACCGACCAAGGGAGGTCACTCGGGCTGCGCAAATATTTGTCCGAGAGATGGCGCTCTACCTGGGTGCCAGGATGGGGAGCGGAAAAGAGGCTGGCAGAAAGATGCGCACGCCACATGTCCAGTTCATCCAGGCGCATGCGCAGTTCGTGATTTCAATCAAGTAGATGGATGTGGCCCGATCGGTTGTTGTGCTAATTAAGTTCTCTCCGTGATGAAATAATCATTGTTGTTGTGGACGATGAGAGGCAGTCAACGGCTTGAAAATTTGCTTTCATCTCACGGTTGCTTTAATGAGTCATCAGAAGTGTGAAGTGCTGTTGTTCATGTGTTATTTTCATATGATGCACCACAATGCTGCAACTGGAATACATGAGAGCGATTCGAGTGCGAATCCCTTTTCAACATATTTATTACTTCTCTTCTCAATAGCTTCCTCACTTCTGCTATCACACGTCCTTATTCCTCAAACAGCAAGCGTCCAAGACTAATACTACTGTCACACGTTCTCACTAACGCAGCGACTTATTGTTACTTAAACACACGCACTCTCTGACTGTCGTCAAAGTAAAAATCAAGGCATTTTTAAGTTCTCTTATCAAAATAAAAATGAGTTGTTTGTCCTACATTCCACTGCCTTGTGTACAATAAGTCGTATTGTGATACTAATGCAGCAAATTCCGTTTACCCTATATCTGACAAAATCTTGCGATGTGATTTTTGGCCAAAATGATTTACACAATGCGTCCGGTAATAGAGGCTCTTTTCTAATAATGTCGGACCCAAGTAGGGTTTGAACCAGAAACAAGTTTCAGGACCTAAGATGAGGACGAAGTTCTTGAGACGATTCGTGAAGGACTTCAGTTGTTCGATGATTCTGACGCTCACACATTCAATGCATTCAAATCGATTTATATCACATAGGAACGTGCAGCAACTTTATTAAGTGACAACACAGTCCCACACGGCAACTTTGTGAAATGGCAACACTGTCCCTAGCAGGAACTTTGCAAAGGGGTAACACTGTCCCGAACTGCAACTTTGTCAAATGACAGCACAGTCCAAAAAAGCAACTTTGTGAAATGGCAACACAATCCCAAACAGCAACTTTGTGAAATAGCAACACAGTCCCAAACAGCAAATTTGTAAAGTAACAACACAATTCCAAACAGCAACTTTGTGAAATAGCAACACAGTCCCAAGCAGCATCGTTCTGAAACAGAACTTTCTGAAATGGCAAAACTGTCCCTGGCAGAAACTTGCAAAGGGGAAACACTGTCCCAAACAGCACTTTTGTGAAATGGCAACACAGTCCAAAAAAGCAACTTTCTGAAATGGCAACTCATTCTCAAACAGCAAATTTGTAAAGTAACAACACAATTCCCAACAGCAACTTTGTCAAATGAGAGCACAGTCCCAAACAGCAACTTTGTCGAATGAGAGCACAGTCCCAAACAGCAACTTTGTGAAATGGCAACAGTCCCAACCGGCAACTTTGTGAAATGGCAACAGTCCCAACCGGCAACTTTGTGAAATGGCAACACTGTCCCAAACTATAACTTTTTAAAGTGGCAACAGTCCCAAAAAGCAACTTGGTAAGCGGCAACACTGTCCGAAAGCAACCCGCTAGAAACTAACGAGGACAAGCCAGAGGAGCCTAAAAATTACCTACACGCACAGTCACTCGCTGTATACCTCCTCTTTCACAGACATGCACTTTCACCCAGACAGATCCTCTTCGGCAGCTCCTGCGACAGCTTCGAGACGTAGGGAGACACCGCAAGGCAGCCATCCCACATCGATCGTAGCTGGAATCTGAGTTCCCAGTGGGGGCGTTCCGTCAAGATGGAAGACCTAACTCGACTTTGTTCAAGCGAAACCGCGCCATTTTGTATCCCATAAACGTAGCCACTATCGACCCACCATTGAACACGTCACAAAGACACGACGACCATTGGGGGAAAGAGGATTCAATTTAGCTTGGCGCGAAAGGACTTTTCTTCCGCCTTGTTTGCAAAGGGCCGCAGCTCGTTCGGAAAGGGAGGCCGTCGAATGCGAGTACGCCGACTGGTGAAGCGTGAAAGAACACGCCTTTTCCTGTGGCGTTGATGGAAGCGCTCCGCTCCCAAGGGTGGCGACTAGTTGTGACCTTCGACTCTCCTAGCACAG
>JAWQFJ010006433.1:0-2500 GCA_034096865.1 Theodoxus fluviatilis | reverse complement strand
ATACACTTCACTGACTCCCCATCTCTCAGAGGATAGATTATAAACTTGCTACTTTGTGCTTCAAAGTCATCGACAACACAGCACCACACGCTCTTACAGAAATTCTTGCAGTCTACACGCCCTCTAGGGCCCGTATGCACGTCGGTCCGTTTAGTGGACTAATCGCGTTTATCCCCTATACGGGCGAATAGGCGGGAACAATCGGTATGCACGTCAATCTGGTTAGCCTATCCTATACGGATTTTTGCGTATAAAGTTATCGCACCTCCGAGGTCCGATAGAGGGCCTAAACGCGTGTAAATATGGCGGTCCTTTTGTTTTTCCGAGCACGACAGCGGCGTCTTCTGCGAAGAAACAGGATTTTCCGGGACCGAACTAATCCCTTCGAAACATATGATGACCAAGAAGTATTTCGCAAGTTCAGATTTCGTTGGCCAGACATCCTGGAACGGACACGTCAGGTGTCAGCTGACATCACTCACGTGAATCGATGATTCACCCTCACTTCCCTGCAGCAAGTTCTTATCACTTTGCGCTACATGGCCACGTCACTGATAATTTAAAAAAACAGCCGGTTCAAATCGGTCTCAGAGTGCAAAGCTCAGCTTGTTCCCGCCAAGCATCGACATGGCGTTCGTTTCAAACAACACAGAAAACGGAACAAAGGCCGAACCGTAACAGTGTGTGTGTGTGTGTGTGTGTGTGTGTGAGTGTGTGTGTGTGTGTGTGTGTGTGCGTGCGTGCGTGCGTGCGTGTGTGTGTGTGTGTGTGTGTGCGTGAGAGAGAGAGAGAGAGAGAGAGAGAGAGAGAGAGAGAGAGAGAGATTTACTGACCCGAATGCAGGGTGTCTGGGAACACTGACACATTGCTTGGTTTTCCGAAAGTGTCGAAGCTGGCAGTACTGATGTCATCTATCCCTGCAATGAGCCATATTCAATAACAATCACTTTAGTATTATTTTAAAAAATCGGAATAAAACAAACCCAATGACAAGACAAGAGTGTGTGAAATCGTAATGTGAAAGTTTACAGAATGGAGCAGTGAAATGCATATTTTAATTCATGTGGAATGATAACGATACAAAACAGTAACTCACCACAGATCAAGTTGGACCTTTCCTCAATGATGTAGAGGATGGCGTCCTCGTACGGTACTGGTGCTGGAGCCGGCCCCCCCTCCCGTCTTCCTCTCGTCCCTCTTTCTGTTTAATACAGCGCCTTTCAAGGCTCTCCACTTCTCTTTCAAGTCATTCACAGTTCGAACTGCCACCCTGCAGGCGTTGACCTTTGTGCTGATCCTTTCCCAAATCTCCTTCTTCACAGTCTCCGTCACTGTGGCGCTGTGGCTGCTAAACAGAGTTATGTGCTCCACTTGCAGTTCCTCCACGAGAATCCGAACTTCATCTGCAGTGAAGTTTGATTTTCGGACCCTCTTTTTGGCTTTCTCAGTCATCTTGAATATTTCAGAATCTTCCACATTTAGCACCGGAAGCACAACCGGAAGCTCACAGCGTAACCGGTTTTCCCAGTATTTATAAATAACTTACATTTTATTTGGCGTTTAGCTATACGTCTCCGTTTAGCGCGTCGTGCATACCAAATCCGGTTAGGGCTTATACGCGGTTAGGGCCCGTGTAGCTAACCGCGTTTAAGCTCTAAACGCGTTTAAGCTAACCGCTTCTGACGTGCATACGGGCCCAGATCTCTACGCTCAGCTGCTGACTTTAGAATGCTTAAGGTCCCCCGCCGTAATAAGAAAACTCAAGGACAGCATGCCTTCTCCTATATTGGACCTGTAACCTGGAATAGTCTCCTTCTCTCAATCCGTCATTCTGACACTCTACCCCAGTTCAAAAGTGCTCTAAAGACCCACCTCTTCCGATCCGCCTTTCCCGCTGAGTTTCTTTGCCTTACTTGACCTGGCCTGCAAGTGCTGTGCATATTGTATAGTTTGTTCTATTTGTTTTACTGGATCTTAGTTTTTGTTTTTTGTTTATGTGTGTAGTGTGTGAGTTTTTGTAGGAATGTGGTGTTGAGTGGTTGTATGAGTGTTGATTCTTTGGATTGTAAACGCCATGAGCTTGCCTGTCAAGGGAAGGTATGTGCGCATGAACAAACTATTATTATTATTATTATTATTATTATTATTATTATTATTATTATTATTATTATTATTATTATTATTATTATTATTATTATTATTATTATTATTATTGTGACCCCCACAAATGGTTTTCCCTTTATTATGACATGTATAATTATTATTTCCCTTTTCTATTGTCTGTAGCAGACGACGTTTTGGGTCTGTTCTCGATTTCTAAATCTAATTACCTCCCCTTACTTGGATAGGTATGTCGTCACGGGATTGTGACGTGTAAGAGAGAGGAACGGTTCGGAAAAGGATTTGTGCCCGAGCGGATTGGGGTGATCTGCGTTCCGTTGGATGGTGTGTGGAAGCGGTCCTGAGGTAAAAGAATTTGAGAGTCTGAGGAGGAGAGTGA